>JAWWEE010000025.1:12239088-12315586 GCA_035221455.1 Xenops minutus
GGTGAGTTTAGAGCAGTTTCTCTTTGTGTCAGGATATTTATTGTAACATCTTTCATTAAACTGTAATTCTGACTTACAATATCTCTCGTGGTAGGTCCATTTCTCCTGCCAGTTTACTTTTAAACCAGCACAGATGGATCAGCATTCACATTGCAACAGCACTGAGAAACGAAGCTTCAATTATAACTCCAATCTACAACCCACTTCAAATAATTGAAATATTTCCCTTGACTTGAGTGGACTTTACTGTGCAAACAAGCTCCATCCTCCTGGCACAGGAGCCATCACAGCTGAGCTCTGCAGGGGAGGCAGAGAAGCTGGGCTTTCTTGCACTGTTTTTTGCACTGCCTTGGCATGTCAAGGAATGGGATCCAGACACACACTGTCACAACAGGGTCTGCAGGCCTGAAGATCTGGGGGACTGCTGCAGTCAGCATGCTCCTTTCTTCCAAACCCATAGGTTCTTCATCTGGTCATTTGTGCAGTGGCATTTCATTCCAGTGGTAGTGATAAGATAATCTGGAGAAAGAAGAGTTAGAAGAAACAGCTTTAAAAACTCATTAAAATTTCCATGCAAGATAAAAGAATGAAGATGCACATTTGTTAGCTGATGAACACTTTGGGGGAATTACATAGACTGGGTAAAAGGAAATATTCCAGGGTGAAGTCCCAAATAGATTTCTAAATATCCTCTGTGTCTGGAATAAGTTCTGCAGTAAACTGCCCCATTCCTATTTTTTCCTTGGTCTTTCTAATACATGGACTTTGTAGGTTCAAACATCATGTACCATTTATTAGACTTCTGCAGTTAAAGGGAAAATCTGTTTCATATGCTTTATGGAATGGGTATAACTCCAGTTGAAGGCTGGGAAAGTGTAGGAAATCAATAGGGTTCTGTTTTGCATAAAATTAACAGTGTGGAATATAAGTGACAGCCTTCTGTACACAATTTAATTATTGGAAACACAACCCCCTTTGAAACTGAGCCCAGGACACATTTCTCTGTAAATGAATGAGCATTATCTTATAGTGTAATGCATTGGAAAAGGCTGCCATAAAATCAATTTGCTCACTCTAATTTTTTTTTGGGGGGTGAGTAGTTCCTGTAAGTGAGAAGCGCTGGAAATCCTCTTCCAATAAACTTTGTGTCGAGTACAGTACAGTGAGGATATTTTTCTTCTCCCTATTGTCCCCCCTCTTCCCAATCACTCAAAGGAACTGGCAGTTTCTATTTCCTTTGTAGGAAGCTTTTGCTCTTCATAGGAACAAAAATATATATATATATATAAAAGAAAATGAGAAAATGAACCTGTATTGGAGAAAATGTCATTAACTACAATATTGTTTCAGTGTCTTTCCATTAGTTCACTAGAAAAAATTTATGTTCCATATCAAGTAAATGTTCAGAGTCAAACAGGGAGTCATGTTTTGGTTAACATAATCCAAACAATGGGACTATCCTTTGTCTGCACCTTTTATTTTTTCAAGGACACCACCAGGGCTTGGAGGTCTCCATAGGGTTGGGGTTTTTTTTTAGGATTTAATGACTGAACTCTCATTTCCCCTATTCTCTTTGTTTTTGCATACTGAACTTATCAGTATTTACAATCTATTTATATATGCTTGAGTTACCCATGAAATTAAAAATTCAGTGAGGAAATTACTCAGGCATCTGAGTAATTTAAAAAAAAAAAAAAGAACGTGTGGGGGAGGAAAATTCAAGTATAGAAAATTCATAATCTTGATAATCTTTAGCATGCTGGAGACACATACTACATACTACTCTTAAAAAATCCATTAATAGTGCTGGAGGCTTTGCCTCCCCCCAGCCTGTAAGTCTGTTTATACAGTCCCAGATGTTGCAAACACCTTCCCTGATGTAATATAAGAAATAAAATGTGTGGCTAGGAAGTGGTACCCTAGCCTGGAATCATGGTGTTGTTCCCCACACACCTAAAAGCAAACATATTTTAAGTGATGATCCTGGCTGGAGATTTCCAGCATAAAAAGCTGTAGTCCAAGTGTAGATGATGCCCTTGTGATCCAGTGAATCACAATGCAGAAAATGTCTCCTTTTAGTGTTATGATTAAAGCTCAAAATATTCCGGAGACTTGCAAATGAAGAACACCAAAAACAAATGCTACCCATTTTTAGCTGAATCGTTGAATTCCCCTGGGTTTGCAGAAGCAGAATACAAATTTCTGAAATACTCAGCTCCTCTTGCATTAGCTTTTTCGCTTTTTCCATTTTCTCCAAATAGAAGAGGCGGAGGCATATGACAAGTTTTGAATATATGTTTAGAATATGTCTCTTGGAGCATTTTAGCTGAAGCCTGAGCAGAAATGCATTTTCTCTGAAGGACTGAAATTATGACTTAAGTGAAAGAATTTGGATCAATATGAGATGAATGCTTGGTTTGTGCCTCCTTTTGCTGTGTTTTGTTTTTCCAATAGGAATAAATCGGAGCTCACAAAATGACTGACTGGTACAGGAACAAAAATGAGCTCCGGATTCAGGGGACTGCCTCCGGTTCCCTGCTGTGATTCTAGCCTTTTGGAAAATCTAACCCTTACCTTATGCACGTTTGGGTTTCTCATTTGCCAGGCATCAATAGCAATTTCCAGGGTGTGGTGCCGATGGGCACAGTGTGGATTCTTGCATGTTTAGCTGTATGGAAGCTGCCAGGAAGGTTACAGATATTCCCTCATTTCAGCGCTGGGTTGGTGCATTCTTTCTCCTGAGGGCATCCTTCATTAACTGTCTTGCACTCTGCAGTGGCTTAGTGTCCCTTGATTTTATTTCCTCTCTGTGCTAGAGGCAGACATGCTCATGAAAAGCATGGTTGTTTTTCACATGGAGCTTTAGCTGCCATGCTAATGCAGGCACTCCAAAAGCCTTATCTGCACTGAGGAGGCAGGACTGCTTCCCAGTGAGACTTCAAACAGCATCATAAACTGTTTGTTTCTCACCACAAGACCCCTTCTAACTTTTGAAAGCTTCACTAAAGCATTTTCTGTGTTTGCAGTTCCAGATTCCCTATTGGAGGGAAAAGGAGGAAGGTAAAACATTGCTGTAGCAAACTGTTGAAAGTGAACTTTTCAATTTCCCTGCAAATGTGTTAATTTGCTACCTCAAAGGAAGCTCCAACAAGACATCTTTTTCCTATCCTCTTTCTTCATTCCCCAGTAAACAGAAGGAAAAGGGAAAAGGAAGTATAAAACTCGAATTTTCTTTCTCAAATTTACTAGGCCTGCCAAAACTGCTTGAAGTGTCTTTAAATTCCTGAGCCTTTTGATACTCAAAAGTCCTAGTCCCAAATCTCAAAACCAAGGAAGAGCTCAAGCATTTTTTTATGTGAACAGTGAATAGATATAAATAAACTTATTCAAGATATAATCATAATAAAAACTGTGTGTAGGCAGAATTCTAAATTATTAGGCTTCAAGCAGACCCTTCCACAGCTCTGAGGGCTCAGGGGAAAGCTCTGGAGGAAAAGCTCAAAAAGACCTGTGCCTGAGATATTGTGTCTTCCTCTGCTTCTTGCTGATGCTGGAAATGAGATGCTGGATTAGAGCCTAGCACTGTGCTAGGTTGATAATTCCTTTAGACTTGTGATTCAGAAGTTAAAATGAAATATTCAAAGGTAATATACTAAGAAAATAGGGGTTAAAGGTTTTATTGTTTGGTGTAATATCACTTAATGCCAGAAGGTAACTCATCCCTGTGAACAAGCCTCTTCATCTGCATTCCATGGCATGTTCAGCAATTATTTTTATTTGGATAGAAAAAATAAAACTGGGAAATCTGGGACCAGATCTTAGAAAACGAAAACATTTTCAAAGCCTTTCTGTTTCCAGCTGCTGCAAATTTTCTTGGTTCTGCTGCCAGCTCCTCATGCTCCTCTTAGTGTGGAATGTGGGAGCCTGCTCTGTGTTCCCTCCTATTTGTTCTGTTTTGGGGGTGGGAGAGGATGGGTCAGGCTGGAATGTCCTGTGAGATGGGAGAAAACCAGGACCATGTTCACCTGCATTTCAGTTGTTTCTTGTGGCTTGGTGAGAGGGTAGAAGCTCTTTATAAGCCTGCTCTAC
Source organism: Xenops minutus (assembly GCA_035221455.1). NCBI lineage: Eukaryota > Metazoa > Chordata > Aves > Passeriformes > Furnariidae > Xenops > Xenops minutus. Next base: position 12,243,178 of record JAWWEE010000025.1, read on the forward strand.
ACTCTGCTTATATGAGAATTTTGAGCACTTTTAAGTTGCACTGTGTATGCACTTCAGAGATTTACTCTTTACATGAAGCTATGATTAGGGAGGACAAGTTAAATATAAGATGCACCAGAAAAATATTGTTGTTCTGGAGGCACAGGAGAAGCGTTTCATTTTCAGACCTGGGATGATACAGGGTGACAGGATAATAAGAACCCTTCTTTGCATGATTTCATTCCCCAGACCTCTCAAAAGGTCTGCAAATATCTGCAGATGGAGAATAGGCCAGTTTGGTCCTGCTGCCGTGCTCCCAGCCTTGGAGGGGCTGAGCACACAGGCAGAATGCACCTCCATCCATCTCCTCAACACGGGATTGCAGCTTTGCTCAGTTAATTATTTTCAGTACTGTTGCCCCAGAAAATGCTTTAGCTATGATGCTCGTTTCCAGCTGCTACAGGATAACAAACCAATAAATAAAAGTCAAAACTAGTGACTCTGAAGGAGCTGTCGTAGGAGAAAAAACCCTCTCTTAACTTTGTGTTCACGGTTGACGGGGTAACATTTTACAATGTTTTCTCAGTTTTGTGGTTATATGTGCCTGGTGACTGAGGAAAGGCTTGATTTGTGTTTTCCCAAAGGTGCCTTACAATGGCTGTAGTACCTCATCATACCTTGGCTTTTGCAGTTTTCAGAGAACAGCTTCTGTAAGAAATGCTCCGAGTTTCTAGAACTGGCTCATGCGGTAAAGACTTGCCAAGAATGTGCAGGAAAGTGGTATTTGCTATACACAACTAAAGCCAGTGGATTAGGAACTCAGAGCTTGAGTCCTCCTCAGCAGATATCTCCTTGTGTGTGAAATCAGGTTAAATTCAGTTTACCCTTACACATCTGTGGATGGCACAGCCCATGAGGATGGCACATAACCAGTAAATTGGCTCCTACGTGAAGAGCAGCTCCTCATATTTGTGATGGTTTGAAAGTGTTAGGTAAATACCATTTAGATATCTGACCCTAGAAATGGGCACGTTTATCACTGCATTTTGGGAGGTCTATAAATTTTAGACTTTATTTTGCAAAGTAGTTGAAAAGAGTGTGTTGGTAGGAGGTAAGACCTTACTAAACTCTTAGGCTCAGAGAACTGTGAAAGAGGAGATGGAAAATGCCATGTTCTGACTAGAAAGCTCAAAGTTTGTGCTTGTTTTCTTTCTATTGCCTGAATATGGGTTTTATGATTTGCCACAGGGCTGACACTAACTCTTCTTTTTCTTGAAAATGCAGATTGTACATTGATTTTCTGTTCATTACAGCTATGTTAGTATATTTAATAACCTCTGGTGAACAAAAGAGGTAAGGGGCATGTTTTTACACCAAAACCTTGCTGCTTTAGATAGTGTCCAGCACAGATGATCCCATTCAGGGGGAGAGAATCCTAGAAGAGAGCTGCTTTAGCACTGTATGTCATAAAGGAGAAGTCAGAAGGAAAAAAAGACTTTATTCTTGTACAAATTTATTAGCCCTTAGGACACAGAACACAAAGTACTTAACTTTTCCTTGATGTGGAGGAAAATATCCCAGAACTAGAAAAGTAAAATGGTTTTCTTGTTCATTTAGTACTTGGTACTGGTTTGTCATCTGGCCCCAAACCAAGTTAACTGCTCAGCTGTGTGGTGGAGGTGTTTGAACTGCTGGACACTAAGGCTGAACCACAAATCTCTTTAGGTCCCCAAAGTAGAAAGGTTCTTCTCACAGAGCTGAAAAGGATTTGAATCCTTGACTGCATTCTTACATCATCCTGGCCTGTGGTACAGGATTTCTAAAACTGTTTTAGGAGATCAGCAGCTGCACAACAGGAAGGAGACACTGGTCTCATGAGAAGTTAGGAGGTAAGTGGAGAAGATAGGAGTAAATGCAGAAGGTAGATACAGGGCTACCTGGTTAATTTACTTCAGCTAATTGATTTCTTAAGATACATTTCAGTTTGTAAGGGGATTTATGCAAGAGGAGACTCTACAAAAGGTGATTTACCATGTGGCCTCAAAACAGATGGAGACATGGAGGGACTGAAGAGGGGAATGGAAAGGAGGAGGTGGCACGTTACACCAGCTTTAGGCCAGACTCTGTCTCCCCAGGAGAGAGGATGTAAGCATGCAATCCTGTAATCCATGTGACTTGGTTGTACATCTCCATGAATAATGCACTAAAAATAGGAATCTGCTATAGCCTTCAGTCTGAGACTTTAGTTCTTAATTCCTATGTAGAAGTCTTTGTCTTTTATTCTGGGGACTGATTGTTCAGTCATATTTGCCAAATGAAATACCAGATGTTCATGTTACCAACATCTGAGACTCATAGAGGTTGGAGGAATTGTTTAATTCTCCATTTTCTTCCAAGAATCTTTTCTTCCTTTTTTTTTTTAATAATGCAAATGAAAATATTAATTAAAATGTTGAATGCTAACTTTGCCTTGGATATCAAAGCAGACTTAAGCATCCACTTCAGTTGAGACTGTGTACCAAAAGATTCTTCTGTGCGGCTTTTATAACTCTATCAGGGAATTAAGTTTTGCTGGCACATTAAATGCTGTATATTTGTGAAGCCTAAGAGGTGTGGGTTTCCTTCTCTCCCTGGGAGATTTCTTTCCATGAAAACTGGGAAGAGCTGTTGTGTGCAGGACACCACATTTGCCTTTTCACTTAAAGTGTGCCCTCTCCAGCACCTCTCGCTCCTTCTGCAGTTGGAGCTTATAGGGGGAAAGGTGAGTTTTTTCATCCTGAAAGTTCAAGGCCATCAAACTCCCCTTGATCAGAGCAGCACTTTCAGTTTTTGTCCCAGATGTGTGATAAATCCCTGTGGACTTAACCCTGATTCCAAATTGCCACATGGAGAACAAGAGCCCTTTCTCAGACATACTCTAAATCTATCCCCCCTGATCATTACTGATTGGAGAGTCTGATATTTCACTGTCATCTCTACTTGAGATGATTAAGTCTCTCAATCTTTAGTCCAAAGGAACTGATATGAACTACTTTGACAGGACAAAGTCTTCCCTCTTCATCTTTCCTGCTTTTCAAAAGACGCCTGAAATGAGCTGATAAATGGGATTTCCGATGATGGAAGAGGCGTCAGCAAAGCCTGTCATGCCAGACTCCTTCATTTTCAAAGGTTGCAAAGATGCTGACTCCTGGCAAAGTTTTACAGACCTTGGATGACTAAGCAAGCTTCATTACCTCAGATTTGACTAATTGCTCGTTTAGGGAAAACAAATAGAAACAGAAAAACTCAGAGCTAGCAAGCCAAATGGTGAATAGGATAGAGAGAAAACTTCTTCAAAGTCAGCTTCAGGGCATGTATGCAACCCTGGGTTTGTTTGCTGCTGTTCACATCTTTGTTGCTACTGCATTTTTGTCACTGAAAGCTGGCGCATCAGCCATAATTTTCACAGCTATTCCTTTGTTATTCACTGATTGCACTCTCTTCACCTTTCTTCATTCTCTTATTTAGACCATTTCAGTAAAAAGGAGGCAACAGAAAAATCTCATACCCCCTCTGAGAAACACCTCATTGGAATTTGCAAAATATCTGGAGGATGAAAATCAGATAGTCAGTATAATCTAGCTGTGACCTGATTTTCTATTCACCACTGATCCTCCACCACTAGCATAACTCACCCATTTATTCTTTACCTGCTTCCCCTTATTACCATCCCTAATTTGCTCCTAGTCTGTTCTATTAGTCTAGCAGTTTCCAGAAGACCTGAATCTGATTTAGTCACCGATTTAACCAAAAGTATTGCTCATCTTACAGTTTCCTTCTTGTCATGGTTTTTGTCTCAGAAATTTAGTTTATAGGTTTAGTAGGGCTGGATATTTGTTACCTTTCTCTGTTCATAGTTTTTATACAGTTCTTTGCTCAGGCCCTTGTTCCACCCACAGCCTCAAGTACTCCAGTAATACACCTCAGAAAAAAGGGAGAATGTGTTCATTTGGTAATTTATTCATGATGAATAATTTGCCATTGTCTCACACACCAACTTGACTGTCAGGAGTGCTCAGATGGTTTTGTAATGAGCTTTGAAAGGTGCTTTATTTAAAGACAGACAATTCTTCACGGGCAAGCCTCACTTCACAATGGGAAAATAAACACGGCACTTAACATCTTTAGTATCTTATTATTCATGTTATCTTGGGCAGCAGAAGACTTCCTGTTTTGCTCTTTGCCCTTGTGCCCTGCACAAGGAATTGCCTAATTTCACTTTTCTTCATATGTGGGGGAACAATTTCAGCTGAAAATTTGATGATTGTTTGCTTTATTGTATCCCACTTACCTTAGAGAAGTGCAATGGTTTTGTGCTCATCTGAATGGGCTGAAGGGAAGACCTTTTTTGTCCAAATGTGTCCAGTCCAGTTAGTGGTACTTGTTCCTTAGGGGCTTGGTGGGAATAGTTCCAAGTTTATTTGTCAGCTGCCCAACACAACAGCATCCTGATTCCTGCTGTTCCTGAAAGGTGTGACTTCAGTGTCCATATGTGTTGCACTTCCAAAATTGGAAGTTAAGAATTGTCTGAGATGAACCTTGACAGTTTGATTTCAGTGGGGATTAAGCCTCTGAATACATATTTAGCATCAGGAAATTGGTCTTTAAGTATTAAATAACAACAGCCAAATTCTTAATTTTTGTTTGAAGCTGAGAAACAGAGTTGTTGCTTTGTCAGTTCAAGACACAATTTCTTTTTAAACATTCCTGCAGGTTTACAGGAGGCAACAGGCACAAATCACGTTATATATTTTGGTAACTCCCTTATTTTTTAAGGCAGCTCTCAGACTGTGAATTGCTAGTATTTTCATTATTTTTTTTTTTAAAGTAATGCTCACCCCAAATCATTTCCATGGCTCTGGATGGATGGTCTTTTTCTGTCCCTGTTTTGTTAACAGCAAAACGAAGCTGTTGCTCAGCCTTGGTTTGGAGCCCGCAGTGCTGCTGAGCACCTGTCTGCACACTTCTATGTTCTGCTCCTCATAATGAAGTCCAGCTGCTGCCAAGCCAGTCGAGGAGGGAGAACACTTCCCTTTGACACCAACGTGTTGAGCTATTTGTTCAAAATTGCAACCCCTTTAATCACACATGCTGCACCTTAATAGAGAGCCTTGTTGAAATTAATTATTTCTGTTGGCGTGCCCCAGCACTCAAGATGTTCCAGAGTGAATCATGATGGAACCTCTCCTAGACTTAAGATAATTTATAAAAAGCTACATTCCTTTGGAGGTGAAACACGGTCAACAACCTTTAATTGAAATCCTGTGATGAATTTGTCAGTTTTATACTCTCTGTAGCAGTGGAGGGAAGCATAGAGGAAATAACTTGTAATTGTCATAGAAAGCACATCTGTAGGGATAGAGAGAAATAGTACCTATGGACTGGAATGAGAATCCCTGCTCTTGCTTGTACCCCTATCGACTGCCTTAAAAAGCTGGGCACCTCAGAATTACCCACATTCATCCCAAATTCATGCTAGAAACCTAAAAACTGTTTCATGCTGGAAAATTCTAGCAAATCTGAGCCACACAGAATCCAGTGAAAATGAAGGTGAGTGAATGCAGGGCAATTTATATTAGGCAGGACAATTTATTAAATAACAGTGGAAACAGCATGCAATTTTATAAAGCAGTAGTGGATTTAAGATGTGTATTTGGATTGTATTCTGTTACTCACAGAAAGCTGCAAAATGGCCCCCAGGAGGAAAGAAAGAAAAAAAATATTCAATTAAATGCTTCTATATTTTTTTTTTGTTGTTTTTTTTTTTTTTTTACATTAACTGTTACAATATATTTTACCTGGTTTTAGCTTGTGAAAATGGTGAACAGCCTGTGCTGAAACTTTATCTGAAAGCTGAATTGTAAAAGACAATTTATGTCCCAATTGTTGTCTGACAATTGAAAATGAAATTTTATCAGGAAAAATGCCAGTCAACCTGCTCTTTATGGAATTTTGCTAAATTCCCCTATGCTTGTATGATAAAGGCAGTTGCAGTTGTGTTTGATTGCAAAATACAAAAGTGCAAAAGGTTGCCTGAGGAAGTAATTCTGATGCACATATAGAGAAGGACAAGGAAATACTGATTTAGACAGCTCAAAATTAAAATATTTGCCACTTCCCACTTAGGCAGTTCCCAGCTGGCTTGAAGCGAGTCAGATTCCTCCTGATGAAACACTCCAAGATGACAGTGTTCCTGGGGATGTCATCTTCTCCTTCTCCAAATAAAAGCAATCAATTATCGAAAAGAATGAAAAGTTATATGAAAAGAAACAGTGAAATGGCAAAGTGCCAGAAAGGGAGAAGACTTGGTTTCATTTTTGCTTTTTTTTTCCCATAAGACACATCAAATGACATTCCCACCATAACATACACCCCTAATAATGGCAATAATAGCAGCAATACATCTTATTGCATACAGTACTTGTAAGCAGATGACATTCTTAGAGCTTCTTGGTGATTTAAAAGCTCCTGCAAGATTAAAACAAGGGACAATTAAACGGAATTCAATACAGAAATAAAATCAGTGTGCCATTAAGGGAATCATTTTGAAATTTAAAAAAAAAGAAATACCACATGTATAATAATAGCTATATATGATTCTGTCTGGTCTTGTAGCTCTTTGCAGATTTTCCACCCAAATCAGTGGTAGTCATACAACAAGGTGTATGGCAGCTCTAATCCTGATTTCCACTTAAACATATAAACAAAGGGAAGGGAGTTCCTGCTGTGGAGATGTCAGGGAGGTGAATGTTAATTTTAAGATGCCCGATGCAGTTATGAGTGAGGGACTCCCTTAGTTTCCATAGCTCGGCTTTGTAACCAGTGCTGTGAGCAAAGGGGAAGGGTGGGAGCAGATTTCCACCTGATCTCCTCTGTACCCTTGAAGATGAGGAGCTGCAGCCACCTCTGCCAGGCTGGGAACAGGGACTGCCCAACAACACCCAAAGGTCACTGAGAGGCAAAGCACTACCAAAACCCAGGTGAGTCTCCACTTGTGGTTTCTTTCAAAGAGATGTCACCACCCTGGACCATTGCTGAGTTTAGAGCAGTTGTTTAGATTTGTTCTGGAGACAGGAAACCTGGAGAATTTTTTTAAACCCAAGTAAGGTAGGGTAATCACTGTTACAGCACTGAAAGGCTCGACAGTCTTATGGCATTAATAAGAAACATTAAGCTTAGCTTTTAGGCAAGTAATTATTTTCCTTGTGCTGGAAGTTGATGATAATTGCAGGCATGGTTTAGAATTATTTTTCTTTTTTTTTTTTTTTTACTGGAAGAAACTTTTTTAAAGGATTTGTTCATGTAGGTCATAGAAATGAGCCTTCTCTTGAACAGACATGTTAACTGTTTTAAGGTGACTTGTTTGCAATGAGTACAAATACTCATCCATGCTTAATTGCACTTTTAGGGCTTCACTTAGTAATTGACTATGACATCTCTCCTAGATCCTCCTGCTAGTTCTCAGGCTTTCATTGCAAAAATAAAACTCACCCTCAGCTTTCAACTTGGAACTGGGAAAGTGCCTGTAAATTTGCACTACAGGGATATCAGCTTGAGGTATCAGTATCTACAGAGTATTTGTTTGTAGAAATCTATGCTCTTTTAAAACTAAACAAAAAGAAAGCCAACTAAAGGAAACATCTCTGGGAGCTGCTTGGTCCCTGTGGGTTCGAAATACGTGTGTTTTCCTATGTTCTGTCTGCTTATTTTGGTGTGGGCTCCCGTGGTGAGGAACAGAAGACGTGTGCACACCACGATGCTCCCAGACTGTGTTTTGGCAGCTCCGTGGGCTGAGGGGAGCAGCAGAACTCCTCCCAGCTGTGCAGCTGGGACACAGCAGAGCTGTCCTCCAGCCTCTTTGATAAGCTTTAGGATTAAACCCCACAATTTACATTCAGGCAAACCTCCCATGCAGCTCGGCAGGCTTTCTCTCCTTCAAGAGAGAGGAAGAAAGACCCAACTCCCTGAGAGTGCCAAAAGGGAAATTTGCTTACATTTCTTTTTCTTTTCCCTTCCCTTTCCATGAAAGACAATTCATTTGAATTTTTCCTGACTCCCTCCAGCCACCCAAACCGAATCCAGCAGTGACAAGCAGTACTAAGCACAGTCTTAGGGAAAAGAAGTGCTAGTGGATAGAAAGCTTGAAAAATCCACTAAAGTACCTAATGTTTTCTCACATTTTTTATCTCCCCATTAATTACTAGGAACAGTTGGAATTGGCATCACTTTGTGTTCCTCAGATTCCCTCATCTGATCATGCTATTCCATCAAAAGCCAGTGAATCTCATAGTGGACATAAGTCTGATTTCCCCCTCATCATGTAATGTCACCAAATCTTTCTGTCCTTATCATACTGGTGATGAACATACTTCACCAGGTGAGGAAAGCATATCCAAATTTGGGAAGTATCAATGCTTCTTGTTTCTTTTCTTCATGAATGATTTACTTCCCATGGAAATTGTGAGTTCTTAACTATTGCATGGCAGGAGCAGCATTGCAGACCAACAGCTGGTTTAGTAGGTCTCCAAAAATAGATTTCCCCGTGTTCTGATATGTGCACAGTCTGTCAGCAAATGTAACTGATGTTCTTGGGACACTCTGAACTTTGGTGCATTGGGGATCCACTAGATATAAACCCAGCTGAGTGCTTTATTAGTTACATGACAATGGCAGAACAGAAAATAAAGCAGGCAAAATACCTGTGTTAGTCCAGACTTTGGGACCCATTTGAAGCCTGGCCTAATGTCTGTTTGCTCTGGGTGCTTTGCTGGATTTTTAACTCTGTTGTGGCTTTGAGAGCTGCAGGTGCTGTTCCCATAACAGAGCAGACTTGCTTTTATGCTCTATCTGCCACGCTCCAGCTTAAGTGCCTTAGCTATTCCATGTTTCCCTAATGAGATGGGTACCGTGCATCTATCTGATGTCAACTGATTGCAGAAAGAGCATTCAGTTGAAGTTTAATTAGCATGTAACTGATAAGTCCAATTACTCTATAATGATTTGGAAATTACATGAGCTACATATTTTGTGATTGTGGCCTCATATAAAACATGAAACTTGTGAGGAAATTTTAGCTATTTAATGAACACTTAAAAAAACCTTATTCTGTGTTTAATCAGATATCAATTAGTTGGAAAAGGGAAATCTTAAATTAACATGTATTAACCGTGTTAATTGACAGCAGCCTTCGCACTGAGTCAAGTGCAGCATGGAAGCCCATTCTACCACGGTGTGTAGTGTAGCACAGAATGTGCAGTCCATACAATGCCTCTTACTGTGCCACAATTTTGTAAGAAATTCAATTATTCCCTTTTACTGGGGGTGGCTCTGATACATAATTAATTCTGACTTGTTTTAAAAGATGTCTACATAATTAGCAATGCATGAAATGCGTTATCTCTGGCATATTTTTAAAACCTTACTCGTTCCCCTTTGAAACTAGCCCTTGGTCTTTAATTAACAGACAATGTATTGCAATATTAAATTTGAGATGTTGCCATTTTGGCAGGATTTGAAGTGAATTTGTTCATAATGGTTGCCATGGAGCACACTTCATTTAACTTATGATCACGTGTCCTTATTGATAGAATATCTTGGGGACAGCACCCACAATGTTACTTCAGAAATGCTGGTTTATATTTAAATATGTGCTCTGGAAATCAGAGTAGTGTGGGCAGTGGGAGTATTTTTACTGCATGTTTCTAGTGTTGCATGGTTATTTCCCAATGAACTGTGCAAGAACTCATCTCATCATTCCAGGTGTCAGAGGCTGAAATTTTGGGAAGGAGTTGGAGCTTAGCATTCAAAAAGAGTTAGCAGAGAAAAATGGTTTTCTGAGAGAATTAAGGATATGAAGGTTAGGTGCTTTCAGTGAATTGCCATCTGCAGGAGCATGATTCAATTCCCATTAAACCCTGCAGGGATCCCAGCTAGACTGGTCATTCAAGTTTGATGCTAAATTGCCTAAAGTTAGAGGTTGTTAATAGTCACCAACAGGCTTGGAATTGTCCAAATATAAGTATAACCTGGAAGTAAGACACCCTAACATGCTCTTCCTTAAATAAGTTAGTAAACCCACAAAAAGCTGCAGAAAAAAACCCCCATGATTGTTGAATTTTCTCATTAGGAGAGAAAAGTAAAAGCTCCAATTTCCTTCTGTTTGATCTCTCTTAGCCTCTTAAAGTCACATAGGATTCCTACTGCTTCTGGTCCATCAAAACATTATTAAAATTTAAAAACCCCAAATAATCTGAATTTATTTGTGGCAAAATGAGGAAAGGGAAGGGTTACAGACCTATTGTTTCTCTCTTTACTCACGACCAAAGGGTTTTTATTCTCTAGATATATTTGGGTACCAGATGGCAGATTAATTTCAAACTTGTCAAGCAGATTAACTGAAGTTAAGATCCTAAATCCGTTTGGGGGCCTGATGATCCTGCTTAGCAAAGATGACAATGATCTCACCCAAAGTTAGGCATTTGGTACTTGAGAAAATAAGAGAGGCTTGTAAGTTCAAATGTTAACTCAAATTTAAAGTTGCCCTCTGAGAAGGGAATGTTAGATTCTGGAGAAACAGAGGAGGAGCCAAAATGATGTGTCTCCCACTGAAATATTTTCCTTGGGTTTCTGTGACAAACACTTTTGATCTGGGTTCCAGCAATACCAAGTCTCTCCCTCTTTGCCTTCCCTCTCTGAGCTTCATCTTGTTACCCCTGCTGATGTTGCCCAGAACTCAGTTTTGACTGAGTGATCACAGCTGCTGAATAGTGCTGAACACTTGAGGTAGTGTAAGGTATTGCATTGATATTGGGGGATATCAATGTGAATATTAGAAGTGCCCGGAAAGCAAAGTAATTCCAGTTGGCTTTCTGGCTGCCTTTAGTCTAGCAGAATCCTCTCATGAAGTCAGCTATGGATGCTGGGAGTGCTCAGATGCATTGCTGTCCTGCTGTCTGAGGCCTTAATGGAGCAAGACTGTGTGATCAGAAAATGCTGCCTAATGGTGGCTGTAATAACCACTTTTGCTGAAAGTAATTTAGAGCTATGCATAAAAGAGACCATGGGGAAACATTAGCTTTACACAGGAAGGGATCTTCTCTGGTTTCTGTGTTGATCTGATATTCCACTGTTTTGTGGGGTTGGTTAGTTTCAGTTATATTTTCTCTTTCTCCAGTAAAATTTTCCAGGATGTTGAAACAGGATAGAAACAAATGGGAAAAATTCATGCCAAAGTAATTTTTTTCAAAGTGGAAATAAGTATAGGTATGATGTAAGTAATCCTTAGTTCAGCACAGACTGTCTGACCATAAAAACCCTCAACTAACCAAAAAGTATTGAAAGGAATTTTTTATCTTTTGCTGTGGGAACATTTTATGGAGTATGAAGGTTTGTGTGTATGTGTGTGTTTGTGCTCTGGCTTCAGACTCCTTAGGTCTGGTTGGTCTACAACAAACAAGACAGGGACTGAACAGCCTAATGAGGCTTTAAAACCTGTGTCTCTCTGCAAGCCTGACCGCAGTGTGGGGTTGAGAGGCTGAATTAAGGGACCTTGCTTCACTTGCAGGGTGAGGAGTGAGCTGTACTGTCAGCCCAGCCTGCAGGGCTGGCTTTGCTCTGACAAAGCCCTGTCACCTCAAGGCAGTTCGGAATATACTGCAGAATCCTGGAGAAAGCATCATTTCTTCCCCTTTCCATTACAAAACCCAAGGCAAAGTGGTGAGAGATCTGTGATCGAGCGTGGCTTTAATGAGCTGCAAACTTGGCACAATGATTCAAGATGAGCCAGAAATTAGTCAGGCTGAGTAGCAAAATGACACTCTCTTTTAAAAACACCACAAAAGCATACTGTAATTTTGTATAATTACTGATCAACTGCCATTGATTTATGCCTCTCATTTGCCATCAAAGGACCAACTAGAATTTAGCCCAAGCACCAAAAAACAACTGGATGTCTTTCTAATAGAATGTACAAAATAATTATGCCAGATGCACCTGGGCTTCAGGATCATAGGGACTTCTGCCATGGGAAATTGTAACCTAAGAGCATGAGTTTCTCTTGAAAAGGAAAATACTTCCTCCAGTGGAGCAAGTTTTGTCTTTTGCTAACACACTGACTCATATTCAACTTGTTGCAAGGACACGGAGTGAGATTAGCCCCACAGAGATTTGGCACTTAACTGAAGAGCCTTGGCTGGACCCCAGGTATTATGGGCTCCTTCTTTCACTACAAATAGGTGAGATATCTTCACTGGTTGCCTAATGCATCCTGAATGCAAATCTGTTCATTCCTGACTGCTGTCACAGGCACTGACTTTTTTAGCCAAACTTCCTGTTACTTTTATGACTGGTAGTTGAACCAGCACTACCTGGAGTGTGTTTTGTGTAGCAGTCAGGGACGTGCTGCAAGGACCAGGCTGGGACTGCTGGTCGGTGCTGGCCCCTGCCCACCCCACAGCTGGTACCTGCTGCTGCAGCCTCTGACTGTGGGTCCATACAGAGAGAATATCCATTCCCTGGCCAAAATAGAAGCTCTATCTGGCATTGTTGTGGCCAAACGTGTCAGTCGATGAGGATATGAGTAATAGGTTCAGAGACTGACCTTTTGGCAGTTTTGTGGGATAATTTAAATCAATACTGCTGCATTACAAATTATGATTTCTGTCATCTGACACAATATTCTTTGGGAAAAATTGCCTCTCTGAGGAGCATAAAATGTGAAATGGGAGCAGTGAAAGCTTAGTTTTCCTTTCTGCTGGCTCTTGACACTGAAAGGAGACCAAAACCTCAAGAGAGGTGACAGTGTGATTTTTGACATACCACCTGTATTTTCAAGTGCCACTGGGCTGTGTGTGCCTGAATGTGTACAGGCACTGAAGGTCTATATGTGAAGAAAATGCTTGCATGCACTTTTTCTCCCTTCCAGCTGAGATAGTGGAGTTTTGAATTGATTCTTATGAGGGCACAATTTAAATAAAGTGAAAAAGGCAATAATTCCTATAGTGCAGCCTATTGATTTATAGTTCCCTTTTCAAGCAGAAAGTTACAAGTTACAGGGCAAAGAAGTACTATGAGAGAAGGTAAAAGGATAAAAAAGGGTTAGAGAGAAATGAGGAGAAAGAAGTTTAAAAAGATCAGCTATAGAAGAGGGAGAGACACTACAGAGAATGGAGCTTGTGGGAAAAGGGCATCTCCAAGAATGCTGGGGAAAAATGTGGGATCGGGTCACAAAAGGAAAGGAAACATCAATTAAAGTAGGCAAGCCAAACAAGAGATGGAGTCAAAAATAGAGATAGATAGCAATAGCTGAACCACTTCTCAGTGGTGGAATCTAACCCTTCTCTGCTTTCCTCGGCTGTTACCCATACAGGGCTGGGGCTCTCCAACACCACTGATGGAGGCTGCTCTCCCTCAGCACCAGCTGAGTGTACTGGGCTCCTCAACTGGACCAGTCATGGGTCCTACCAGTTTTTCTGATGGGTATTCCTAGTTCCAGGGCCCGGAAAGTTAAATCTCTAAGGACAATCAAAGAAATGAAGTGACTCACCAGGACCTCTGCATGGTAAATGCACAGCTAGTTACAGTACAGTAAAATAGACTCATTAATAAAAAGGACTGAAAGGTAAAACAACAGCTTAGGATACGTATTTGGACCTGTAGCCCAGGGTTTCATCTTTGGAAACACAGCACTTGCAAGACTTTTTTGGCTAAAAGACAATGGAGGTCCCGGGTTAAGCCAAACACTTTCCCTCAAGGCATATCGGAAGTTAGGGAGGCAGGCAATGATTCATCATTCTGAATTCTCAGAATAGATTTGCTAAATTTACAAATTCCATGTTAATTCCGATTCTCTTCTCCAGCCTTGACTGGCAACAGCTGTTTCCTTTGTTCTGCTTTATTCCTTGGCTTCATAATTTTCCCATCAAAATGTACCTGTTTGTATGCTGTGAGATGCAGAACTGGTTTGGAAGATGATGGCAGGAAGGGAATCAGTCAGCACATAGTCAAGGGGAGGAAGAGAACTCTTTTTTTTGCTTTGTTTCATTTTCCACTGCCCATTTTCTGTAATTACTCTAGCAAAGATTGTTTGTAGGCATAATTCTGGAAAGAACAAAGTTTTGATGATTGCAGAATATTTAGACAAAGAAAACCTGCATTTCTGTGAGAAACTTCTTTGAGGCTTTTTTGCCCTCTTTCCAACACAAAGCCACAGAGCACTGTGACCTCATTGGTCAATCAAGCAAAGCAAATTAAATTTGAAGTAATTAATACTTTCCACAATGTGCTTGGGAATATGCTAACAACCAAGAACTATTTGCAAATAATTAATTCAATTAATTAAACATACAAAGATGAAACTAATCAGATAAATGATTCCTTTTGTCCAGGTCTAATAATAAATATCAGTGACAGGTTTCTTTTGGCTGTTTCACTGCTGATGCCTTCATTGACGAGTCTTGCCTCCTTGAGTAAGCAAAAAAAAAAAGGAAAAAAAAAGGAAAAAGAAAATGTAGCATTCTCACAGTATTTTTATTCTGTTTTAATTTGGAATTTTGAAAACCATCTCCTGTCTTGAACGTCTATATTTAAGATGGAATGAGAATTAATTAATGTTAAGTGATTTGAAATTTCAGAACCGGAAAGATGAGAACTGGGGTTGCCACAAAGATTGCACAAAAATAACCCTGAATGTGGAGGAGGATAAACTGTTTTGTATATTTGCTTGGGCTGGGAAAAATTGCCATGGAATGAAATAACATTGAGAAGTTCTAAAAAAACTATTCTAACAGGAAGGTTAATTAAACCTGGAGGAGATCATCTATAGTCGTCAGCCTTGGAATATTTTAAGAACAGCCTAGGCATGACTTTCAGTCTAATATGCTCCACCTTGAAACATGGGGGAGGCAACATGACCTGTATCCTTGTTACTGTCATGTGTGTGATTCAGGTACAGGTTGTGTGAGAAAGTATGAATTTAAACAGTGAGAATATTTGGTTTTACCCATAAAATTTGTGGATTTAAAGTCATCTGAGCATCACCTACTTAAGATTTGTATAAACGAAAGAAGCGAGTTTGGGAAGAAGGAAGAAGTAGCTGCACTGCTTTGTACACATGATTTGAATAAAACTTTCCCTGTTTTAGAGGGTTGTATATTTTCTATCCATAAGACAAGTTTAGCTGCCTCAAAATCCCCCTAATGTTAATGCATCTCACCTGTAATGAGGCAGAGATGGAGAACATTCATTCTTTTACCAGGAACTGCGATATTACGTGAACTGGAAAACAGGACCATGAGGTTCTGTGGGGTGAGATCTGCCATGCTTTCCTTGCTATGGATTACAGGCTACTTCATCAGTGGTTTTGAAAGGTCAGTGTCACAACTCACCTCTGTGCATCGGGGACTTCCAATGTACCACTGGTTGCAAGTGAATTTTCCCTCCTGCATCATCCTTCTTACTTGACAGTGCCCACCTTGACCCTTTTGGTTATTTTGAGGAGCTGTTCCCTTACTTCTTTTGTTACAGATGGACATGTGATTTCTCAGGAACTTCTCCAGAGGTGTAGGGGGATGTCTCAGGAATCATTCTTGCTTAGGCCACAAGACTGACACAAAGCTCAATGTACCACAGTGTACCCAAGACAAGTTTTTGAGACACCACATTATCACAACCAGAACTAACTCCAGAGACCATTATATGCATTTATTATACAGTACTAAAGTATGAAAGACTCAATTAAAGTTTATTTGCTATAAAATTAACGCTCCTTTCTTCCTCCTCACTGTGCTGATTACGTTAAAACAGAACAATGAGGCAGCTGCAGTGGAACAGCGTCAGAGACATTTCTGTCAGCATTTACTATAGGCGAAATTACAAGGCTGGGCTTTCTCAGCCAGTTCAGCCAGCCAACTGGCTGCACATGCTGCAAACGCTTTTTCATCCTATCATGAACCTCAAAAAGAATATACTGAAATTTTCCTCCTTTTTAAGAAGTAAGGGAATGGTGCAAACACAGGAAAAATTGCTGTATTCAGCTCTTGCATTGTGCTTCTCCTCCCCAGCTTCCCAGGGCTCGGGGCCAGCGAAGCCCATCCGAGCCTGTACAGCTTTAAGCAGCCACACAGTGCCTTTGGAGTCACTGTGAGTCTCTCTTCAAAAGTGCAGCTCAAGACGCATCTCTCTTGAACTTTAGTTTGATTTGAGTGTCAGAGTTTTCCAAAGGATAATACTGTATTTTACAGTTAATTCTATTCAGGTGATTTTAGTGTATAGGGAAAACTGAATTGTAATGCTCACCTTTGAAAACCAGTCAATGAAAATCAGTCATTCAGACTATGTTTCTTTTGTTTGTTTTTTTTTTGTTCATTTGGTTTGGTTTGGTTTGGGTTTGGCCTTTTGTTTTTTTCTGGTTTTTTTTTTGTATGTTTTGTTGTTGTTTTGTTTGTGGTTTTGTTTGGGTTTTTTAATGGTAGAATAAAACTTCTCTAAACAGGTTTACTGTTACAGAGTCTTTAGTTGAATTTCTCTAGAAGCTTTATGGATGCACTCCTATTAAACTTTATATACTTCTATTCCACAAGAGTGAAAAATAATATTTCAAATGATCAGTCTGTTGAAACCCTTATTTTTTATACTAAGGATTTTTTTTTTTTAAACACATCCTTCAATCTATTTTTTTTTCCTCCATGATGGAGTTGGAATAAGAATAGTAATTTGACAATGTAAATTTGCATGGAAATATGCTGCCTAAGAACCCATTTATTACACCAGTTATAACTCAAGCAGATATGAAATGGCCCAAAGGTAAAGCAGAGTTGATGGCAGAATAAAAATGAGCATGCAACTTTATATGGGCTGAAGTTTGTTGACTTTGTGATTATTTTCATTTAATATGTCTCCAGATGAATATTAACTTTTTTTTGCTGAATGGTTCCTTCTGGCTGTATTGTACTGAAATAAGAATAGTGGGTGATCCGATTAACATTTGGTTTAATTTAAGCCTTTGTATTAGAAATAGAACTTTATGACTTTGTTTTAAGGGTGATTTGGTTTTTCTATTTCCCAATGACTCAGAAGGGATATTCCTACACCAAAAGCAATCATACATTGTAGTTAGCTATTGTAATTTTTCTTCCTTTGCAATAGTGGACACGTGCTTCTTTCCTTATGTTCAGATTCATTGAACATGATGTCAAAAGAACAGTTCCACTCCAGTCCTGCTTTTATTTCTTTTTTTTTTCTATTGTCCTTTTGTATTGTTTCCTGACTTGCAGCTGAGAAAATTAATTTGCTATGAATTTTGTTCAAGGTATGGAAAAAGTAAAGTCAGCTAGTGTTTAATAACAGAGAGCAGCAAAGGTATCTCTTCTGAAGATATACAGGCCCGCTAAAATACACTGAAAAGTCTGTGGGCTCTCAGCTGGCTTGCAAGCTTGTGCTTTCTAGGCAAAGATAAGATTTCCTGGAGTGAAAACAGGAAGAATCTTAAGGAAAAAAAAAAAAGAAAAAGATTTTTTCCACTGATGATGTAATAGTTTTTTTCTCTTATGGCACAGTCAAACTCTGAGACATGGCTCTGAATGCTGAAGCCAGTTTAATGTTGATTCTGTGCAGCTTGCAGCTCTCAGTGAAATCAGATATTGCCTGTCTTCAGTAAAGTCTTGCTATTCTTCTGAAGAGTCACCAGGCTATAAAACCCAAGCTGAAAATGAAGCTGAAATGTCATATAATATCATAAGGGTTAATTGGGCAATAATTACTTTTCTGGTCTCTTACTCTTTGCTAATGACAAATGAAAAAAACAAAAAGAAGCCAAAATAGCTGATGTTTCTATACTGCAGGCAATAACGACCATTACATGGGTTGTTATAATCATCATAGACTTGTGGTATTTTTCAGCTGAAACAGTTTACTCTTATTTTTTATCACTGACTAGTGTTGTTTGCTGCTTTACAAATTAGCTCTGTAATTTTAAGTATCTTTTCCTCCCATGTATTATGACCCTATAAATAGGGTAATATTTTTCTCTCATTGCTTTTGTTTGGTTTTCTGACTTTTTCCATATTGATTTGTCTAAGTGCTCTGTGAAATTGATTACATTTGCTTGTTTAGAAATGAGGCTTCTGGAATTCTGCATTATATTTACCACTCAAGAGAAAAATGACAATGAAGAAACGACTTTCTTTGAGAAATGAAACAAAAGCCTCATTCAGATGAGAGTTAATGTAATGAAAGTATTTAATCTTCCCCTCCTCCCTATCCTGAAGCAGGAAGGTATGGTACTTCTTTATTTTAAGATCTCCTGCCATGTTCATTCTGAGTCATTCTCAGCGTACTGGCAGAAAAGAAGTTCTATTCTCTTAGGCCTGCTGAGATTATCCTGCTCTGTAACAAGAAGCTTTAGTCCTTGTTCTGGTTTGAGTATCATCAACTGTAGGAACTAAAGTTCTTGTTTAGTATATTCATTTAAATTTAGTACTTCTTGTCACGTGAATTTCTATTGCTCATCTGGCACTCCCAGGGTGCTGACAAACGTAGAGCATGTTAAGGAGCTTTAGAAACAGAAATAGTTTTGTAGCTGTGCATTACAGTTCCATTTAGCTTTCAAATTGCCGCTGTGGATAAAGATGAGGTACAGTATGTTTCATGGAAACGTTCTGCAGCTTCATATAGTATGTCATGATTTTTTCCCCAAGTACAGCTGTATTAATGTCCTTCAGATACTGTGAGAGGGAGTGAGGAGAGGTGGGAGTGAGAGAAAAGAAGCACTGGCTCCTCGTGTTAGCTGTGTTTAGGGACCCAGAGTTTGAAGTGGAAACTAAATCATCCCTTAATGTAAAATGTATGTTAGAGCGGAATTAAGAAATTCCACAAAAGAAAAATGACCACAAGTCAGGCTATTCTTTCTCTTTCTCCCACTGCCTGCCATGTTTTTATAGCTATTATTGATTAAAATCCATGTCACAACAGATTAATCTCTTGGATTATTCTCCCTAGAGTAGGAAAACGTTTTGGGCCCTATGTGGGTGTGATCAAAAAGGTGTTACAACAATCTGCTCATAGTGCCTGCTGGGAGGGGATCAGAAAGGGGCTGCTTTGAAAGTGCTTTGTCCTGGAGGGCACCTTTCCAAGGGATCACGGAAAGAAGAAAGAGATGGGAGACCAATTCTGTGTGGTGTGATCAGTCTCACAGGGCTGGGGCACCCCTTTGCTACAGGACAGACATCAGGGAGCCAAGGGAGAGAAGATGCAGCAAACACTGTCATGGCAAAAGGGTGCTGGTTGGCAAGACTTGATACCTTTGTTTGGAGAGTTGGAAATGCAGTGTCTGCTACATGGACACAACAGCAAGGACAAGAACTGAATGGAGACAGATGGAAGTGTCTTGCAAAGTGATTTGCTTGTGTCAGAGATGGATAATATATGGTCGACTGGGCAGAGGCCATCAGTCAATTCTTGTTGAATTTTCACCAGCTGGACTGCGTTTCAATCGGGGATGGGATCCAGGAGCAGTTTTTAACACCCTGGAATATCTAACCCCTTCTCTCTGCTCCACTGCTTAGACTTAGACCCAGGAGCTTGGGGAAAATACCGTAGTCCTTGTCAACTAGTCACAGCTGCTGAAGGCTGAGAGTCATTAATGACTGGCATAATCATTTTGCAGTACTTGTGACTTCCACCATGGACTGTTTCAGAGAATAAATAAAAGCCCAAAAGTGCCTGGCTAAATTTTAGGGAGAATTTTTGTAATCCTCGGTCCTGATAAGCAAATCATTACATTTGGACTATTAAAAAAATGGAGGCAATATCTTCATGACAAGCAATGAAATTGCGTTGTCCAGTGCTTCATGATCTTTTAAAAATCTGTAGTCATTAGGCAAGTTTTTTCAGTGCTGTATTATTGACAAGAGAGTCCAGAAAACATATGTTCTTAAACCATTATTATCAAATACTCCAGAAAATCTTCCCCCAGTGTTTCTTCTCTCTTGGGTGCTTATAGAAGTACGTACTTAAGGAGGTTCCTCAGCTCCATCATGTGAGAGATTTCAATAGTTTCAATGGGGAAGAAGAAATTACAAACACAGCAAACTCAATCTTATGTTCACAAACCTTAAGTAGTTTTAGTGGGGGAGAATGAAAGGGGCTGTGCATCCTCCTCACTTCCCTTCCCAAAATAATCTCTAGCTTCATTTATATTGTGTCTTTCTGGTTAATCTTCTCTCTCATCTCACATGCTCTGAAACATCTCTCTTCTAGAGACACTGCCTCCTGCATCCCTCCATCTGATTTCCTCTTGGAAATCAGCCAGCCTCAAATTAATCTTCTGGATAGAAAGCTGGCCCTTCCTGACTGGCTTCATGGGTGACTCATGTCTCTGCTTCTGCCTGCACCCCAACTCTGGCAGCCTGAGTCACTGTCCTTCATCACATCCCTCGCTCACTCTTCCTTCCCTCCCCCGGTCAGAAATTCTCAGCCGATGTGTGCATGAAATGCCTGAGCTGTGAGACAGTCCCAGTGCTGATGTGACCCACAGGCTCCCTGTGACCCCTGTGTGCTGCCCTTCATCACTCTGCTGCTGCACTCAGGACACCCTGTCTCCTTCCACATCAGCTGGGAAAGGGTCAGTTTGCTGATGGAAGTTACAGAGGAAGTCCCATCTCCGAGTTTGGTTCTTCAGTCACTTCTGGACCTTATTATTGGAGCTAATCATCTAGTTAATTAAACTGTCTCAAATATATGCTGATATTGGGCCTTGGCCCGGACCTTTTGTTGATGTTTTTGACCAGCCCCAATTCTCCATTTAGCAATATATCAAAATGTACAGATGGATCAAAATAGCTCATCATTTCCCCAATAAAATATGATTCTTTGCAAATAGTAACCCAGACTGTCACAGCTGGTATTCAGAGGACTTGAATTATACATGTGCAAGCTGGAAGTGCTTTGAAGACTCAACATGCAGAACAGAAACAGTGTTCACACACAACATTTCCCCAGTCACATCCTACCTGCTGGCCCAAAGTCCTCAGTGGATGTGGTGGGAAGACTTCTGTCCTTCAGCCAAGCTGTGTTGGCCTCGTATGGAGCTCAGCCAGTGAAAGCTGCTATTGACAGAGAGATGCTCACCAACAACTCACGGGTACCCTGCACTCAGAGGAGTTGTCTGACATTCAAATATTCAAATACATATATATTAGAGGAATTGGTAGTCTTCAGCAAGCAGAAAGCAACTAATTTAGTTAAATTATTCATTGTAAATAATTTGTTCAGCTCCAGTACGCAGCAACAAAAGGGTTTTACTTTTCCTTCCTTCCATGCAATGAGGATTCTTCTGTCAATATTGGGGGATATCCAGAACAATAACATTAATATTAGGGTTTTTCTTATTTATGTGTTTTTAGGAATGTGTATAATGTTAAACTGTAGAGACATTGGTGTTAGATTTCAGCTCAGGGAGCTGTACCAAGAAATCTCTACTGGGCATATACAGTGGTGCACATTCCAGTGAGAACGTATCTTATTTCACAGTTCAGTGGGTATTAGAAATTACATTTTTTGGTCATAGCATTTTCATGTAAGTGACACCTTTAGCTGTGTTATGAAGTCCCTTCTCTGTTCCCCTAGTTAAAAACATAACAGTGTAAGAACTGGGTGAGACAAGCTCCCACTAGTCAAGTCCAGCTGTCCAGCAGCAAGGAAGTCTGACAAGCAAAGAATGGAAAAGCAAGGAAAGTATAGAGCAGTGCTTCCCCCAGTTTCCAGAAATTAATAGCTTGGGGTCATTATGAGCTTCATGTTCAGTAATCTCTGGATATCTTGTCTAGGAGTTGGTCTAATGTGTGTGTGTGAATTCATCTGTGGCTTTGGTCAATTCCTCCTTTTCTCATTCTTTGGATTTACAAATGTCTTCTACTCTTACCAAAAGCTACAGCTGGATTTTTTGTTCGTCCACTTTAACATGTCACTACTCTGAGTTTCCCTTTCAACCTCTTCCAGTGTGCTTGCAGATTTTCCAACAAAAGAAATGTATAGCTCCATGCTGTCCTATCTTTTTCAGATGTTTGAAAAAGAACTTTTGATTTACAAGAAAATATGTAGCAAATTCCAAGGCCCCAAACTTGCCTTTATTGGTTTTATTTGTTGGTGTAGCTTATCTCACAGGCCATTCTGTGTCTCCAGGTAGAAAAAGACTTTGTCTTGCAAATCAATAATTAAACCTTTGATGAATATTTTTGCATTCTATGTTCCTCTGCTGTCATTATCTTCTCCCTTTCCTTGTTCTTCCTCTTATTCTTGTAATTTCAGCATTAGTATTCTTCTGGCAGCCCCATCCCAAAGGTAGGCATGACTTCAGAAGCCTCCTGGATGACTTCAGAAGAGACGCTGATAAATAACACTGCACTTAGGCTGTGTAAACGGAGCTGAACTTTGGTCTGCTCATTCTTTGCAGCCTCCCAACTAAACAAGCAGAGAAGAAAGACTGTATGCTTAGTCACCTCAGGCTATCCCTTACTGAAAGCTTTGCTCCAAAGGTTACTCAGAAGGGGAGAGAAGCAAATCTATACCTGTAAATAAACAGCAGGCAAATCAAAATGATAAACATCAGAGGATGTTCATCAAGGGTGAATAGCAGAACAGTTAGAAAGAGAGAGAGGTAACTTCTTACACAATAAAAAATTCCCAAAGTACCTATAAATTATTTGTCTATGCCAAGAAGGTATAATGAACAAGTGCTGGGGATTCAAGTGCAAAAGGCCCCAGTGCTCAGTCCCTTTCTGAAGGTCTCCCTTCTTTCAACCCATAGATGAGTTCCACTGCAGAGCTGGCAGCATTGTTCTCTAGGACTTACAGATATTCAACCATTGAGCTTTCCACTCAGTTTGGGAGTCTCAGCAAACTGGAAACAATACATTTACCATCCCAAGTCACCCAAGTGCTGAGGCTGAAGAAATAAATAGGCATAGAATAGCTCCTTTTGGTGATGTGGATAAGGAACACACACATAACTCTTGACCATTAGGGCCAGATACTCAAATAGTGGGTGAAGAGTTGCAGTTAATGGTTTATAGTTGAACCAGGTAGATTCATGGACAAAGAAAATTCAAAGCCTGATGGTGTGATGTGGTATTTTGTTGAGCTGTGATTGGACTCTTCATGGCCAAATGTTTTCTCAGTTCAGCTGGGATATGAATCCTTAGAGATGGTTTCAACCTGGTCCTCTGGTTCTTAGTTGCTATTCAAAAGGAAAAAAAAATTCTACTTCCTATTCATTTATCCTCACCTGCCCCTCCACTGACTTAGAGCTAGGCTAGAGGTTTCCTTAACACTTTGCTATGCAGAGAATCCTAATATTTACTGAAATCAGCATTTCTGCAAAGAACATTTCCTGTATGCTCAGTGTCACCCCTGTGACAGCTTTGCTTTATTTTCTATAAAGCAATTGAGATTTATGGTGCGTGTCACTCCTTTTTATGAAGGTTTATTTTATGGTGTGGCTGATCTTATGGCAAACAAAGCTTTTGCTCATATTTCCAGGCTTTTTTCCCATTCTGTATTCAAGGAAAACACAAGAAATGGGGCACTTTGGAAGCTGTAGCTTTTAAGGAGCTAATAATGGGTTTCTTTAAGCCTTAAAGTATAGAATTCCCCCAAACGATCTTTTGGCAGCCAATTTGTCATTATATTATGGTGCATTTATGCACCGACACTCATTCGGCTGTTATTAGTGCCTTCACTGAAGTAATGTTCAGGCATCTGCTTTCTCAAAGGAGCAGAAATCATAAAAAAACCCAAAATCAAACCAACAAAATTTGTTCTCTGAACTGTTTTAACTACTTCTATGAGAAGATGTGTCATCTGAGAAACAAAGTCACAAACGGGTTTCTCCATAAGAATGGCAAATACGCAGTCCTTTTGAAAGGAGGGAAGAATAGAAGGGTAAGACTTTGATTGCAAAAATACTTTGTGTTCCCAGCCTCGTCTGGCAAATACATTGGTAGCGGCTGGTACTTCATGACCTCAAAAAATTAGATTTATTGCTCAACCTTTTTATTGAAACATTGCAAAATAGCAAAATCCTTACTGCTCCACTTTCCAAAAGAGAGGGTAACTACTGTTTTCTTCATTTTAGCCACATTTTTTTTTTACCATGAGTAGCTATTAGTTTATGTTTTAATGCTGCAGGGGATATATTAGGAGGAAATCTTTGCCCTGAAGTATTGAATAGAAAATGGATATGAAAAAGGAAGTCAGAAGGGCAAGCAGTGTTAGCTCTACTTTATAGACAGGAAATGGAGTGCAAAGGATGAGTGTTTCTGTGAAGTCTTTGCAGAGAAAAATGGTGACGCCAACTGTGTGTCAACGTAACAGAGTCTCTGTCGCTGGAGAGAGTGAGAGAAAGATGAGCATGTTAGATTTCACAAGAGTGTGACCAAAGCTGCTTTGAAATAAAGAGTAACCTTTGGATCGACTCTGTAGAATCTGGTTTCAGTTTTAGTGATTTAGTCAGTGACTGGGGCTGAGGATTTTACCATTCACAGACTTCTGTCTTATTTTGATATACTGATATCCATTTTGCCTTTCAGCATCCTTAAGTGTGGTGCAACAAAGAGCATTGTTTCTTTATGAATCCCTGTGTTTCCTGGTACATGGAGCGTCTCAGGATTATTGCAGTATCCATATGGAATGATAATAACAAATTACACGTTAAAAACCATATATTTGATTTGAGGTGCATCTTGAAGCTGAATTTCTGCCAGTCTAGTGGCTCAATCCTTTTCATTTCAATTTTCCCCAGCTGACTATCCCAGTGTTCTGCTATGCAAACAGCTTTGTTAGAGCTGTCACTGCCTTTTGTCTTGCAAGTCATTCTCTGTGTGTGGCAGTGGCAGAGGTGCATCATATTTGAATTTCACTTTCTCATGTAGCTTTTACAACTCTGAGTTCAGACCTTGCCCAGGTGGCCCCTCTGTGTCAGAATCCATCAGGCATTTTCTTATCCATCACTCATAAACAGAACCTGGGGATCTGGACACACAGTACTGCAAGAATAAAAGCAGATGCCAAGCCCAGGAATCTGTCCCTTTCCCTTTCCCTTTCCCTTTCCCTTTCCCTTTCCCTTTCCCTTTCCCTTTCCCTTTCCCTTTTCCTTCCTTTTTAATGACTGTGGGTATTGTCCTCACATGGTGGTCATGTATGTGATTCCAAAGTGACCATATATTTAAAACTTTTCTTAAAAATAGCTAGAATCCATTAAAAGCCCCCTTTTGTATTCAGGTCATCTCAGCACTGAGCAGCATGAAAGGAAGAGATCAATAATCACATTGCATGACCCAACTTCTTGCTGTGCTGGGCTAACATAAACCAACTGAGCTCTAATATTGAATCCGGTCCTCCTTGCTTTGCCCTTCAAGTACAGTATCCCATCTTCTTCCCTCTCACTTGGCTGTTCTCTAGGGATGTTTCCCAATTCAGTTATGATAACTTTGTTTTACTTCTCGGCAGTTTATTCCATACCTATCTTTCTTCTCCTTGATGTATCATTTGGGAATTAATGGCCTTCCTGAAGGGCCTCATGTTCATAATTATGTTTGTATAACCTTTATTTTAATGCCACTCCCATGTGTCACCCTTGTCCTGGGACAGTGAGTGTTGCAAGCTGACAGTATGGCAAAACTAGGCATTGTTTCCTAAAAGAAAATGGTAAAAATGGCAACTAGAGGGGCTTCTAATTTTCTTTGGTCTTCTTCAATATTTTCCTTACTCGAGACATCCTTTATGAAAGGTTTTTCATCGTTAGCTCAGGTCCCACTTCTGTTCTCTTCTGCCTGTTACCTATCCCCAGGCTTTAATAACACTAACAAATCTCCAAAGTTGTCTAAAAGTATTTAAAGTGCGATTCAGGTTCGTTTGTTGGTTTTTTAAAAACTAACCACCTTTTCCCCAAAAAATATCTCTTGGCATTACTGATGCTTCTTCCAGCAACCAAGCAATAGCCAGTGGTATCTCCTGTTCATTAATGCTCCAAGGTGAGAGAAGTAGAGGAGGCAGGCATGTAGCCAACACTCAGAGTTGCACAAAGGGAATATATTGTGGGATGATGGAAGGAGAGAGAAAAACTGAATGTGGAATTGATGCCAAAATATGATGAATGCAGCAAAAGCAACAAATGGCCAAAATGAGATGCCCTTCTGTGTGACCATGTGCCAAGTTGGGGAGAAGGAATGCAAGGCTGTGTTGATGTTTGATTCACTGCTGGTTTTGTGTCATGAGGAATCTGGCAGGCACACACTTTCTGCTGTGTACCACAAAACTCTTGCAGTAAGAAACCACATAAAAAAATATGGAGGGCAAAAACATTGGCACAAGTATTTCAGGCTGTCAGTCTCTGTAATGAAATCTTGCTTTAGGTATAGTAACAAATCCCTCTAGTCTACCCTTACTTTTGCTTTATTTATGATCAAGTCTCGTTTTCCACTGCTTCCAGTTGCACAGACATTAAAAAAAACCCAACAAAACAAACAAAAAAACCCCCAGCATATTGTGCTTAAATGGCTCTTGCATTATGCACACGTGAATTGATCAGTCCAGCTTAGGCCAAAAGATACCGTGGAGTGTTAAGAATTGGAGCAAGGTCTTTGTGGATCCAGGCTTTTGTCAGGACCGGAGTCTCAAGGATTTTGAGGAACTGGTAACGTTTGATCCTGTTGTCTGTGTGAGTTTGTAGAACCTGAAACAATAATTTGGAGGCTTGATCCATCTTACTCCTGTGTGCAGCCTCAGACCCAGAGTGAAACACTGAATGACAGCATTTGTAATTGTTTCACTGTGTTCTCAAAAATAACCATCAAGTTGTGCAGGGTTTTCAGTCTTGTTCTAAAAGCAGGCTAGCCAGGGAAGCAGGGAATATCTGGGACATGATTTGAAAATTTCTAAGGCACCCAAAGAAAAACCATCACCCCTTTCTATGGCACAAAGATCCTCCTTAATTTTCAGCATGGACCAAATACTGCAGAAGATATCCAAGAATGGAGTATTTTTTCCCCACACTGTTTGTTTCCTCTCTTTTACTTGTACAGTTTTGTGCTTGCTTTAAGTGCAGGTACCAAAATGCTGGTATGGGAGAAGAATTGCTGCAGAGCAGTTTGAAGGTTAAACAACAAGGTATCTCTGAAACCATGGAAATGGGGGGGTAGGATGTTCTCCTGAGATTCGTGAGTTTGGTTTTCTCTTCTAGCACAAAAGTAAAGGGATCTACACCCAGACTTCCCTTGGCCTGTTCTCTAACTGAGCACTGATCCTTTCTGGTTTTACTCATGTCTTATTTTTCAGCAATCTTCAAATTTGACATTGAATCTTAATCCACAAAAGGCAAAAACCTTGGATGCTTCAGGTGTTTTCAAGATGAAAAATAAATAGCCAGAATTTCACACTGTTCTTCTTATCACCCACTTGAACATCCAAGAGCAGGGAAGTGAATTTTGCGAGTAATTACCAGTGTGTTCCACAGTGAAATTTCCATTAGTTAAAATAAGGCTTTTATTTTTTTTTGTAGTGGAATGGGAAATTTGCTTGCTCTAAGCAAACTGAACATATGTTTATCCCATGTGAAAATCTGCTATTAGCGCCCACAAGCCTCTAGTTTACACAACATCTATTTTCTTTTTCAGTGGGTAATGAAAGAAGTGTCAGAGACACCCAGACACTTCTATAGTATCACAAACTGTTATTTCAAGGACCTGGGAGCAAAGGTGATGGCATCCATTCCTCTTGACAGATTCTCAATGTTGTACACAGAAAATAATCTCATTTTTGCATGTTTATTTAAAAATTGGTGTTAAATCCCCTTCAAAAAGCCAAAAATAATACAGAAGAGGAAAGCTTTCTTAACTATTTTTGTTCTGTTTATTGAATGTTGTATTATAAGAAGAGGAAAATCTCCTGTTGGATTTTATAGCAAAGTTTTGGCTGGCATTGTTAATTGTTATATTTGTTTTAATAAAACAAACTGCCTCGGGCTGGTGCTAAATCTCATAAGCCACATGAGTGAAGATTAACTTCTTGTCCTTCCTGTTTTGTGAAGCTGTCAGGAAAGTGTCACTTTTATTTTTCACTGGTTTTTTTCCCCCTTGAAATCTTGGACACGTCCCTGCTCAGCATCCTTCAGAGGCAGAGACAAACAGCTGCTTCCCAACTCCGTTTGCCTGTTCCAGTGCAAGGGGAAAGGACATTCCCTCTAAAATCCACTCTTCTCGTTATACCTGATACTGTGGAGGTGATGACCCAACACTGCTGTTATACTGATTTTTTTTTCCCCAGAGGAAAAGATGGTCTAAGAAATCAGAGCCTTTTTTTCTGCATGTTTTCAGTAATGAGTCCCACAATTTAAATCACAATTAATGAATCTTAATGCATTAATCTGTGGAATGGAATATTATGTTAGACATGGAGCAAGGAGACAACATTTCTAACCCTTGTGACTTTTAAAGACTCAAAATAGAGGAACTAAATCCAAAAATCAAAAAATTACAGGGCAGGAATTTCTGAGGGCAATATGAAGATGCTTTTTCCAGAACAAGTTAAAACTGAATGAAACTAAAGTCTGGGGAGGGGGGAAATCAAAGAAAAGTAGCCAAATTCCTTCGGAGTTCAGGTAGAATGGTTGAGTTTAAAATTTGGCTGCAATTTCTTGTATATTGTGTGTGCTATTCCATGTGACTCAGCAGCATTTCTAGCATAAAGCCTTTCAAATTGGGAGAAAAACATTACTGGAAGGAGGGGATGTGAAAAAATGTTGGATTTGTGCTTTGGTTCTTTTTTTTTTCCCCTTAAATTATTTATTTTGATCTCGAAAATGTGTCTATTCTTTTTAGAGAGGCATGTTCAAAAGGGGAGAGCAGTCCCTCCCCAGCTAGTATTTTGTATTGTTCCTACCTGCTAATTAAGAAGGGATTGTCAGAGAGCCTGACAGACAGATCCATAATACCTCCTGGGGAGCGTTTCAGCAGAGCTTTGTCCCTCATCCCGTCACACACACACGTACTAAATGGCTCCGTGGCACATTGACAGCCGTGTGGCAGAGATGTCTGTGAGGAAGGAGACAGAGAAGGAAGATATTCCAGGCTTTCATGTTGGCACCCTCCTGATGAGTAATTCAGGCAGTTTGGAGCCTCCTCCTGGTCCTCTCCATCACCCCCACCTCTCTGTTCCCAGCAGCACATTCAGTCTCCTTCAGGAGCCACACCAACCTATCAAAGCTACATGGTACATGATGTTAGATTAATTGGCTGAAAAAGCATCCACAGAATGAGGTGAGGTGGGGAGGTTTCTTGTCAGAAGTGTTGTTCTGCCACACTGAAAAACATAGAAATGGGGGGAAAGAGGGATCTGAAATGAAAATGAAGGATCTACATGGAAAAGTGTAGTAAATGAAAGCAAAATGGTTGGCTGGAAGTGGCTGGCAGTGACCTGGGAAGATGGGAGAAAAAAGGAGAAACTGGGGAAAGGAGGGGAAAGAAAGATGCAGAATCCTGGCGGTGTGTGATGGCTGTTCTACTGCACACAGGGATCTGGGCACATGCACTCTGCTCCTCGGCACTGGAGAGCAGCCCTCTCCTAGGGCAGGGATCAAATGGGGCCTGGGGAGTGCAGAATCCTACAGTGGAGAGTGTGCTGAAAAGGAGAAATGAAGGTCTGCAGCAGCCTAAGGACTGATCCTGTGCTCCAGCACCAGGCACCCACCTTCTGGGGAATTGGCCCCTGGATAAACTGGCCATTGGTTCAAGCTGATCACTGCAGTTCTGTTGCAGCAGCAGCTGTATCCTGGCAGTGTCCCCTGCTGCTTCTCGTGGCTGCCCATAGTAGAGCCCATACAGAAGTTTCTCCTCTCTGTTGCTCTTCTCCCACCCTCCCATCACACTCCTGGCTGTGGTGGGTTGCAGAATCCCCTCCCTCACCGAGCTGTGCCAGCAACAGTGATCACAGTGACTGGCAACTCGCAGGAAGCCTCTCTGTTCTGTCACCTTGCTGTAACATCTCACGAGGAGACTTGTTGTTTCAAAAAACCCCAATAAAAAGACAAACAAACAGCGGTGTTTGCAAACTGAGATGGCACCTTAAAGCATTTTTGGGATGGATTTCTCCCTATGCTTTTTGTTGATCATTTGTTTCCTTTAATTGGAGCGTGAAAGGACTGAGCATGTCCAATGCAACCTCCCAATGTTACATACCACCTGCCAGGCAAATAAAGATGCTCCATCAGTCACTTTTCCTTTGAGATTGTAAGTTTTCAGAAAGAAATGCTGGCACACACCCACGCTACTCCCCCCCACTGCATTCTCTTCCCATCCAGACTGCAATGTGACTAGAAGCAGGAGCAACACAGAAAATCCATTTATCTCAGTAGTATTTCAAATCTAAAACTTAGCCTACAAATAAGTGACTTATCCCTGGCACCTTCACAGTAATCTGACTCAATTTTAGATCACTTTCAGTAGTAACACCTGAGTAAAAGGGCAGTAGCTATAAATAAATTAAGATCAAAGATAATATTAGAAGATGTTATTAGAAAGACAAAGGTAGATTAAATGGAGGGGATGAAAAAATACCAGTCCAGCCAGTCCAGCATAAACTAAATAGAGTAAAATTAGAGCTGGCTGTAGGCAGAGCTTTGAATGACTGGGGAGTGCATTTGCAGCCTGCTGAGCAAAGGCAATTCTGCCCCCACACTGACGCACAGAAGATTTGGATTAATTTCAGCCCAGACAGGTAGTACAGCTGCAGTTTGGGGCTGATAGCTTGGTAGGAAGGCAAACCAGAGGGCTGATGCAAACTGGAGTATTCTGCACCTGCTGGGTAACAGATATAAATGCTAGAAAAGGGGCAGCCAGAATGCATCTCTTAAGCAACACACAGCTTCTGAGCAGTTTTAGCACAGCTTCCACAGCTGAGGGGTGTGATGTGAAGCTGCTGTGAGCACCAAGGCACTAATCAGTTTTCCCAGTCTTTGAACTTCGAAGGGAAATAGCGGGATTTTTTGTGGAGTCTCTAGGAAAAGTTGGATAGACACCTCTCAGAGTGGGTTAGCTTGGATCTGTTGTCCCTTAGTCATGGTTAGGGTGACATTTTCAAGGTGCCTTCTGGATTTATGCTGTTTCTGTGCTGGGAAAGGGCTACGAGGTACCCTGAGTCCTTCTCTGCCAGAGGAAGACAAGCACCATGGCCTGTGGAAGTTGCCACAAATCTGTTCAGAGCCTCATTGAATTTGCTGTTTCCCATTGTTCAATAGTTTTATTCCATTTTATGACTTGTGATAATAAAACCCCTTATGGTCAAAGTCACTTGAGTGAGATTTTTTCCATTAAAAAACTAGCCTCTCTAAAATGTTTGGTTGTCATCCCAGAAAATTTCCTCTGTGAAGAACAGAGAATGGGATTAAATGTTACAATGTAGAATAAATATGTATAGAGACAAGACAGAAGGAACAGGAATTTCTCTGACTTAAGAGTTTTCTCTACCCAGGAACTGAGTTGTGTTGCACATCAGCTAAAGCAGATTTTTTTTTTTAAACAAAGAAAGACTTTCAAGTCTGTTGCCACAAAAATACATTTTGGGCAGCCATTTGTACCATATGGGTCAGTTGCTAAAAATATGTATATCTTAAAGGTGAACTTTACTTTTGGTTTTATACAGTGGTTCAACCAATCACAGCAAATGTTAACCATAAAGTACTGAGTCCAACAAAACCCAGACAGCTCAATGCTTTGTGAAGCAAAAGGAAGAAAACCCTTCAAGTTCACTGGCAACAAAACTTTTTTTAACCTTTCTTACCCATTCTTCTTAGGACATGGGCATTGTTCCATGTCTTTCTGACCTTCCAAATCTGCAGGGAGTACAAAAGGAGGAGGAGGAGGAGGGACAGCTGACATTGTGACCAGTGCTTCCTACTTCATCACTTCTTTGCTCTCCTTATTTATGTCCCTGTCAGAAATAATGTTGCAAATTACTTCCAAAGAGCTATTTTATAGAAAGATTCTTAAATATTTTTTAAAAGCTGAATTATTAGAGCTCTGAGAATATGTGCATGTTCAAGGGAAAAGAGCACATGGGCAGGAGGATGGAAAAAACCTTTAATTACCTCAATAGCTTCTCTATAGGCATCACTCAGACAGGTAGTTTGTATCTCAAAAACTTGGGAATATGCATTTTTAAAGTATAAAATGGATCATTATACTCTGCATTTCTGATTGTAAAGATGCTTTTCTTTGCATCTTACTTTTATTGCTTTTTGATAAACTGCAACTTCTGCAGACTACTATCCGTAATGATTTTCTGATTAATTGGTCCAATTATTTGCAACATAATCCATGGTTTCCCAGTCAGAAGTCAGGAAATGCATCAGGAGTAAGGGAAAATCCAGTTTAGGGGAAATACAGCCCTTCAGGCATATGGAAGGTTATTTCTAGTGCTTTTGCTCATGACTCCTTGGGATGGAACTTGTCCTGAGCATTAGCTGTGTCTGAAACTGATTGTAGCCCTGTGCTTTTGGGTGCCTCGTGGACTCTCAGGAGGTTGCTACTGAGCCAGCTTTAGTTTAACCTGGCACACACCAAGGCTGTTACAGAAGGCAGTTGCAGGCTTAAATAAAGAGAAAAGCAGGCAGGATAAAGCTCCAAATGAGCCTGGGTCACAGGCTAGCTGTGCTTAGGAAATTGTTATAGCACTGCTAAAAATCCATTACACACAATCATGCAGAGAAGTGCTTGGATTTACATGCAGGTACAGTCTCTAGTCAGGAATATGTAAGTGTTCTCTGTATGTGGGCTAAGAAACCCTCACAGAACTGCTGGACGTAAGGAAAAATAGCTCTTTCTCATTCAATCTCCTTTTAACTGCTACTATTAATCTTGCATTTATTCTCAAAGCTTCTACCCTCTCTCCTATATAGGAGAATGGTAAACAGGTTCATACAACATTCTTATCTAGTGAAATATTCATATTAACTTATACATGAACTTATTTATCTAAGTTAAATAGATATTTATCTATTTTTCAGGCAGGAGAAAAGAGAACATGAAGATGTCTAGACAGCTGAGTTCAGGAAGGAGTCACCTATGATCCTTTTTAAGTGATTGGGAAGAAAAGAGCTGCAAATAAGAGATCCTTATCTTGTGATTGTAAAGGCAAACCCAGCAATGGAGGGAGGTAAGTGGCTAAACTCAGCCACACTTAGCAAATGGTTTGAAATTGGTGTGGAGCTGTGTAATTATGAAATTTAGAGCTAAAATCAGCATATGGACATTGTGACTTTGAAAACACATTTCTGAGCATCAGACATTTATCCTGAGAAAATTAGACTTATTCCATTAGTGTTACTGGCATTAATTGGAGCAGTGGGTTGAAGTGTTCGCAAACTGCAATGCAGGTTGAACATTTGAGATGCCTGCAGTGTTCATGGGGATAAATGAGGAGGGGCAGATGGAATAGTTGTGGGGTGTGGATATAGATGGCCAGCGAAAAGTTGTTCTGCCTGTCTTTGCTTTTAGCACCTGTAACACTAGATCCACCAAATTCTCCGCATGGAAACCCTTACAGCCACATGGAATATGTTGTTTTCCTGCTGTAATGGTGCAAGAATGGATCACATTCAAAGGGTAGAGTTGCTACCTCAACACTGAGGATACCAATGTTCTCCATAACACTCTTGTATGGTGTTGACCTGGAATGTGTGTGGGATTCCCATTACCAAAACTATTCAATTAGAAGGGCATTTCATCAAATATGATACAACATTCTATTGAATGAAGATATTTCTTTCACACAAAAGCTCTAGGGTTTTTTGAGGTGCTTAGTTTGAGCAGTACATGATAACACCTGAAATGCTTCTGGACTGTCTTATCTGAGAACTAGATTGGCCAAGAGAAAATTTTTGGCCTTATTGGTCAGCATTAGAAATTCTGTGATTGTGAGCACTGCTGTTTGGGACAGGATAAAAGGATTGAAAAGGCTGTGGATTTTTGTTATTTTCTGGAAGGTTTAAACATTATAATCATGTTGTGCTCCTCTGAGACTTTGTCTGGCTGCAAAGAAGAATTGAGGAATCCTTTGTTCCATCCCATTGCTGCTATGTAAGGAAGGACACTCTAGCTGTGCTTGGAAATGGCTCTGAAGGGAGCACTGGAAAGTGTTCAGAAGCACCAGAGGGAAAAGCACAGCTTGTCTGCTGAAAGGCTCTGTGCACAATTGCTGAGAGAAGTCTTGATTGCTGAACTTGCTTTGATACAATTCCAAATGCTTGCATTAGGGGAAATAAACATGAAGACCACATGCACTCCACTTCCCAGCAAGTGTTACTTGATTGTGTTACCCATATTTTGAATTCGTGCAAGGTTTACTGATGTTCTTGAACTCTCCACACCCCTACCCCCCTTACCCCATCTCAACAGCATCGTAGCCCTTGGCACAGTTCATTGTGTACTCTGTGCATTTCAGAGCACACAATCCCATGGAATTTCCATGATACCATGACAGCAGTTTTCTGATCTAATTTAAATTACAGAATTGCTTCCTGTTTTGAAGGAAAAATGGAAAGGAGATTGTTCTGGTTTGGCTTGTTAAAGCCACAGCTTTGAGAGTGGGCTGTTCAAAGACAATTCCAGGCAGCTTCCCTTGACTACAGAGTAGTCTTGGCCCAAGTTCTGCCTCATGAAAAGCTGCTTTTCCCTGTCACACTTGGTCTTGAATTGAAAATATTAATAATACTAGAGGCTGTCCCAGACCTCAGTTATCTCAGTGTAGTAACAGGTGTGTATCTACATTGTACAGTGAAGAGGTATGAATTAAGAATTGGACAACAGGGGGAGAATTTGGCCAAACTCTCAGTTAGTCACATGATGAGTAAATAAGCTGCTAGATTCAACTCAGGAGAAAACAGGATATGAATGACTAGGCAAAAATGTTACACCTACTCCCTGTCAAACCATAATTCTAGTCCTAAAAAGCGGAATGAAAATCTACCAGTCCAGGCTCAAAATCCACTCAAACATTCTTCCAGTAGAGTGATGAGTGCCTTTTTAAAAATATGAGTTGAGAAATATTGTCTGTGATGGTAAATGGAATATTGAAGGCTGGAATAAGAATTTAGAACCTGTCTGAGACTTCTTAGAGGATTTGATTTGATGAAAATGTTGCTTGGTATTTATCCAAGGATAAGAACATACAAGAGCTATTTCCACATTGTAGCTCCCATGAGGCAAATTATTCACTGACACAAAATATGGGGTCTCTAGTGCTGTTTTTATTGTTGCCAGGATGTAGTGAAATCCATCACCTC
This sequence comes from Xenops minutus, assembly GCA_035221455.1. Taxonomy (NCBI): domain Eukaryota; kingdom Metazoa; phylum Chordata; class Aves; order Passeriformes; family Furnariidae; genus Xenops; species Xenops minutus. The sequence goes on from JAWWEE010000025.1 coordinate 12,278,522, forward strand.
TTTAATGGAAACAGAAGTACTGCTGAACTTCTTGGTTTCAGCCTGACTCTACCAGCCTCATACTATGTAGCTTAAACTCATGGTCCAAATCCTCAGCAGCATTAGAGGAACACAATTCATCATTTTATGGGAATGATTCTTTTTACAGTCTTTGATTTTGTAAGCAGGTTCTTTCAGCCCCACATATTATAAATGTGTAGATGCAAACTGTATCTATATATCTATATCAGCAATCATACCCTGATGAAAAGGCTAAAACTCCAACTGGGTGAGCAAGGCTTTGCTGACTGATCAAAAAAACCCAAACAAACAAAAACCCCACAAAACCCTCTAAATATACAAAAAAAGAAAAGCATAAATTAGTTGAATAATTCAATTTGAGCGGTTTTTATTTTTTTCTAATTGAGATAGATTCAACACCAGCTCTTGGAGGATTTTTAGTCCTGAGTGTCCCATTAGTCTTTCACACTCGGCTGCCTAAGGGAATGTGATGCTCCATGTTCACCCCAAAGCAAAAGAAACCACTTACTAGAGTCATCTTTAAAATCACTGGAGTCCTTGCATGATCATGGAAAAGAGGACAGAGAGGGGAGCAGTTTCTTCCTAACCAGGGCTTGTAAATGGCTTCAGGTGCCATCACATCCCTGGGACATGAAGCCAGAAAGCAGTTCAAGAAGTGATGTTGTAGATGGGTGTGTTGTCACAACACCGCAGGCAGGGGCTGGTCAGTGATGTAAAGCTGCATATGCCAAGCCTGTATTGCTGTCTGGGGAAATAACATGACAGGATAATATAACACAGCCATTGTATAGCCAGCAAGGTGGAAACAATGCAGCAGCGAGGACTGAAGGGAGATGAGAGCTAAAGTGTTTCAGATTATCCTATAGAGAACAAATGTGTTTGATATACTATTCACACTCCCTCATATGAAAGTTTAATGTCTTGGGGGTGCCAGCTCCATACTGATCTCTGACTGTAATCAAGCCATAAGCAATGACTGTATGAAAGATCTTGGAAAAGTTTCTTGGCATTTCCAGTGGATGTGTTGCAAAGCAATGACCCATTTTTCAGTCACTGGTTTGTATTTGATATCCACGAAGCCCTACAGAGTAGAGAGGGAAAAGAAATAAGGTTGCCTGAGCTGAAGGAAATGGCTGTGTGAACCAAATCATTGTGAGGTTCTATATCTTGATTGCTTCTTTCTGGAAAATGCTGCCAAGTCTAAAATAATTTCCATAATAGCATACACTGCTGATATAAAACAGATAGAAAATGCAGTGTTTCGTTTCAACTTTTCAACTTTCAACTTCTTTCAACTTGTCAAATTCTCTTCAGGATATAACTTGAACCTGTTTCTCAGTGATGAAAAGTGCCCATTTGGGGTTCTTTCTATCAGCACCCAAAGCAGAGATAAGTTTTCTAATGAACCATTCAGTACAAGCACTTTGAAACTACCCATTAGCTGACAGATTTTACCTGCAACAGACCTGAGTAAATTCTCAACTCTTTTTTTTTTTCCCTAAATGGATTTAGTGGCATCACTTGACTCTTGTTGGCAGGAATGGAGATATTTACCATCTGTTCAAATGCACATTGGCCATGGTAAACAATTCAGAAAATTCCCAAAGCAAAGGGCGTGGGGAGGTAACCAATACAAGCTGCTGAATCCTCACCCAGCTCAGCCCCAGGCAGAGGACAACGTGTTCAGGTGGGTTGTTGGCACTGAAGTGAACTCATGAACAGAGTGTCTCTCCAGGGTGCTTCCAGCAGAAATGGAGTTATGAAAGTATTAATGATGGGATCAGAAGATATTTGGCTTTGGCTTAAACAATTTGATTCCGTTTGTTTTGATATGTATGGTGCCCAGCCATACCTCTTGGGAGGTATAGAGCAGAGAAAAAAGGAAAGGAGATAGTTGCATGGAAATGAACTTCAGAAGCTGTAAGACCATGTTAGAGCAGCTCCTAATGCTGTGTTTAGTATACTTTGCTCAAGGAAAGCTGCAAGGAAGCATATCAACTCTTTCAAGTGTTTAGCTGAACCTGCTGTAGTCTTCCAGCTATAGACTTTGCCCATGAAGGGAGGCTGAATTTTGGTTGCACTTCCAACAACCAATTTCCAGACAAACCCATCGCAGTTGGTGGACCTGAATCAGGATTTGCTTGTAAAGATGCCCATGCTGTTAAGAGCAGTATTTGCAAGGAAATGCAGGTGGAGAATTTAGGAGGTTGCTGCTGGGAGGAATGAGTGTCTCTCAGTGGTGTCTTTCCTTCAGAAATAGTGACTGCTGCCTGCGCCTTTTGTGTAGCAGTGTCTCAGATTAAGGCTCTGCCACTCATTGCATATTTGCTTTGTGTTTTGTAGAACTTTCCAGCTGGAGTTGCTCAGTATGTTTGTTCCCCATAGCATGAAAGCATGACATCTTACTGCTTTTCCCTGGAGCAGAGTAACACATTCATTTTTAATTGTTGACCACTGTATCAAAAATCCTATTTCCCAGAGTTTAATTGTTTTGCATAATGTTTAATTCATGGTTTCCCTACAGAAATCAGCTGTTAACCTTTAAAAAAAATAATGTATTATTTAGTATTTATTTATTATTTAGCAATAACATTTTTAATTGTACAGGATGATATAATTTATTTATATTTTCACTATAAAATTCCATGTCCCTGTACTCCCTCTCCCTTCCCCTCCCTTTTTTTTACCCCTTGCAAACATGAAGAACAATAAGAGCTGTAGAAATGTAACCATAAAGGTTTCAAGAACAAGTTTTTGAAATAAGATGTTCTTGCATAGGACAACACTGAAGACACATTTCAATCCTCCTGGAAATACTAAGCCAATGCTTAAGAGCTTTTAGAAATCAGGGCATAGGTGAATATATTTTTCTTTCTTTCTGAGTATGCTTTCTACCATACTCTTGTGAATGAGCTGCCCTGCAGAAAAGTTCAGTGACAAAACTCAAGCCAAAGTTTCAGAGGATTTGTAGAAACAAGAATTCACAGTTTCTGCCAGAGACCTGATGCGACGAGTGATATTCATCCAGCCAGGAGACTGTGCCATCCAGAATGTGTCTAGCTGAATTTCACACACAGCAAAGTACTCTTGGAAATGTTCCAGTACAATAATTATTGGATACCAGGGAGCTGCAAATAAGTGCTAAGAAATGAGGAAATACAGCACTTGCACAAGATCTCATCCCCTTTTCTGGCTGCAAAGAATGCCCTTTGCTTTGGCTGCCATGGCTAAATCTCCATCTTCTCTTTCCAGCTCCCAACCAATGTGGAGCAAGATGAAACAATTGGGTGCTGAGAGATATTTTGTAGTATGCCCAAGTCCTAAAGCTTCTTCCAAACCCAGAGACCAGGCAGGGGCTGCAGGAGTCCCAGCCACCTCTCATCAGAACAAAGCTTTCCCGTGATGTACAGGCTGCATCCCAAATCCAGCTGCTCCCACGGCAACGGAACAGGGTCCAGCCACTCAGGCAGAGATACCAGAGATGGATATCAGCACAGTTTGTACTTGTAAAGTTCGTGTAGGCAACATGTGTCTTATCATATGCAGACAGAAATTTATATATATGTAGAAATATATATATTTCTAATTGACAGGGCTGTGAAGATAGTGTTAATGTTTGGTCCAGCATCAGCCTGGAAGGTCACCAAAGTAGAGATTTACCTTTTCATAAATGTGGAGAAATAAACAAGTTAGTACTGAAAAACACTTCTGCCTCTGGGATTGCTGTGTAGTTCCATTTCATTTGCTGGAAACTGACTGCTAAAGGAAATTTCCATATTTTCATCCTTTTCCAAGGCAAATGGTAGACCCAAGAAAGCAAGCCAGAATGGGCGTTTCCTTGTAATCACTGAACTTCTGCTCTGGTTGATCCTGTGCCTTCCATCTTTTTTCATTTAAAAATTATCCTCACTGCCATCATCACCCACACAGGAATTATTTCACTACTCTGAGTGTCAGTGCATCATCATCAGAGGAAGTACTACATCTGGGTAAAAATCAGTTTACAGTGGAAGAATCACAAAGCTTTTAATGATGAAACCAGAAAACAGCCTCAGCTTTTTGCTGAGTGTGTTTGCTTCAAAAACAAATTTTCCATCAAATCCTAAGGGAGCAGAGGAGCACTTCCTTTCCTAATTTTTAATATAAACCTTGGCAGAGATGAAGACTGAATGGCTAAAGCAACTACAGAAAAATTCCAATTCAGTAGGAAACAGGAACAAAAGCAAACAACTACAACAACAAAAAACTTGATCATTTCTAAGAGATGGGATATCTGATACAGCTGCTGCTCTTTCAAGAACTACTTAAAAGCATTTTTGACTATTTTTCTCTGGAAAATGTTTCAATCAGCATATATAAAAAAAGTCTTTCTTCTCTGTTTCACTTTCCTCCTTCTTCTTTCTACTGCAATGTAAATTCTACTGCAACAGAAAAAGAAAAAAAAATCTGTATAGCACAAATGACTCTCACTTCAAGCAAATATTGCCATAAGTAATTATGCTTGTCTCTGTTCTTGTTTCAGACATACTGATGTTACGAATGAATTAACCAAGGAACATAATGCTTCAGTGCCAACCGAGAGCTAATCCTTGAAGTTTAGAGCTATTACACTTAACATATTTCAGTTGGATCTCAAACCATGACATATAGAACTGATACCAGAGAAGGAGATGGATTTCTTGTCAAGAAAGAGTCTCACAATTCCTTTGCTCCAAGGAAATTTGAATGAAGAAACATTCAGTTTGGAGACATGCCTATTCTACTTAGAAAAAGTTAAAAAATGGGTTGCAGAAAGCAGAGAGAGCTAGAAAACATTGCAAAGAAAAATTGCAAATTTTTTTACACAAAATTCAAGTTTATAAATTTTTCCATGGGACTTTTTGACAGTGGTCCATCCATACTCTTTGGGACATTTCTTCTGGACTTTACACCTGAAGGTCTTGCAGGACAAGGACTTTATCTTGCTTGAACAGTGAAGATCTGCTTGTGATTTCCAGTGGGCTCCCTTGGTGACTTTTGACATGTGCTGCCTGTACATCATGGGACAGCACATGTGCTTGCTAGAGCACAAGCATGAAAGTGACCCTCTTTTAGGCTGGAGCTCAGTAAGGTGCTGGCCCTGACATAGATTTTGGGTGTGCCACTGCTCCCAAATCCCTTAGTCTGTGCCACTTAATTTTAAGCAGTCACTGAGACACCTAAGGAGGAAGCCTAATTGCCCTAAGGTACCTTTCCCAGTCAGTGAGGTGAGCAGGGTGTCACCAGGGCATGAACCTGAGGTGCCCTGCAGTGCCCTCAGCTGACTCACCTCCAGCAGATAGGAAGAGGTGCTTGGCAGGGATGCAAACAGCAAAGGCAGCAGGGAGAGACAGCATCGGAGCAGAGAGCTTCAGGTGAGTCATTTGCATCTTCAGAGGGAACATGGAGGGAAAAAGAGACCATGGTCCCTTTTCCCAGAAACAGGATCACAGTCTCAGTTCAGCAGCCCAGTTCAGGGGCTCTTGGATTATGCATATGATCACTGGGGTGTTCCTTGGGTGACAGTTGTTTTGCTTTAAAAATGAGGATGGGAACAGTTTCATGCAGCAGAGAGCTGCAGAACAGATCGGTATCCTCTGATTCATGCTCAGAGAAAAGGCTGGTATTTACTGCATGAGCTGTCTGTGGTTGCTGCTCTCACCTTCTTCTGCCTATTGCAGGTAGCTACATGTAAGGATGTAGCTCATACACCTCCAGTCTGTATGAGTTGTCCTTAAACACTTATTAAATGATGGTGTGCATTTGTACTCAGACTATTATAAATCCATGACTTCCCCAAAGCCACAGGAAATAGTTTTAAAATGTGAGGTTTTTCTATAGGGAATTGAGAGATAAAAATACTAAAGCTGTGTACTTGGCTTGCACAGATCAATGTAGTGCAATAACTGTGAAGACAAACCAAGCTTAAAATATTACAAATGTGATTGCATGAAAGCTTAACATCACAATGAGTAATTACCACTGCAAAAGTCCTAAACTGCCTTAAGAAAAAAAAAAAAACTAACAAAAAACCCCAACAAAAACAAACCAAAACCAAGCAGAGTGTGGCAGTAAATCATAACAGCAAAATTACAGTGTTTGCACTTAGAACCAAAGTTTGGGTAACATAATTGCATAGCAGTGAGTGAAACTTCAAATTTCCTTCACTTTCCTTCACTTCTTCAATACAATAAAGAGACGTAGGTGAAAAGTCTTGGGATGGGAGATAGCAAAAGGTTTTGAAAATTATTTTTCCACTAAAACTTTCACAAAGACTTTTTTTCTTCGTCAGTAATTTTGTTTCTCTGTCAGGGAAACAATTAGTTCCAAACCTGACAATTCCTATTTGTGGAGGGAACAATGAAGGAAAAAAGGAACAAAGCAATCTTTCAAACAAAGTTCAAAAATAGTCACTAAAGTTCCTACCAAGTTCAGAAGCTGGCACTAGGTTGAACTAAGGCACAGTCATTATCCAGTGAGCAATAAGGGTTACCTGCATTTTCAGGGCAATGAGATAATATTTCATCCCACCACAGACACTCATGATGTACCAGTTAGTGAGTCTTCCCATTTTTTTCATGAATTTATATTAAGCAGAAAATAAATACTAATAAAGCGTTCCCTTTAATAAGCACTGAGCCACTTATAGGAATAATTTTGGGGGGAGGAGTAGGAAGTAAATTTGTATCTTAGACTTTTGTCATTATTTCACTTGAACAGGTGGAAGCTCAGCCACTTGTGATTAAATCACTAAAATGAACAGGCATCACTGAAAGGGTGGTCACTCATTTGGTCATTTCTAAGTGATGAAAATTAGCAATGGGTAGTGATGGGTGTGGATTTCCTCAAAAGGAACAAGAGCAGCCTTTCTCAATAACTCCAGTCATTACAGGTTGTATCCCCGCATTGCATGGATTCATGGCCAGGGAGAATCATGGCTACAATTCTCCATTTCCACTTGGGATGCATTCATGAGCCATCCAGTACCCCGAAATATGCAAATGCCTTGGAATATAAATTGTGCCACAGGTTATGCACATAGAAAGTCTTTCTTTAAGTGCTGCAGCTGCCTAACCCAGAACTCTACAGCGTGAGAGATTTCCCAGAGATTTCTCTAAATGCTCCTGATGCATGGGATGATCAGCAAAGGGACCCTGAACATGTTTGTATGCTCAAAATGGAAAGTGTGTTCCTGGTTTTGGAACACATCAGTAGCTGCATAAATCCTTTGGGAAATTACAAATGTTGTGTTCGGGTCCCTGTCTTAGAGTGGGGTGAAACTCACGGTCTGAAAGTGCCCAGTTCTCGTGGCTATTAACTCATGTTGGTTACTCCAGATGTTGTCTGAGGAAGTGAACTACACCTCCACTGTCCCTGGGTGTTGAGGAAAACAGCAACTCTGCAAAGCACAAAAATGTATTAAAAAAAATAAATAAAAAATTAAATTTGCCAAACCTATAAAATACTATTCACCCAACAGATCTTCAATCAGCTTCTCAGTGCTCCATTTCTAGTTATTTGCCATCTGGTGCAGCCCCTTGTCTCCCAAAGCAACACGGAGCATTCTTCTGGAGCAGGCACACACAGCACTGCTACCCGTACACTAACCACTTCTGACTGGCGAGCCTGGGGAGCCTCATTGTTTGAGGCAAATCGCCTCCCCAGGGATGGCATGATTTATTCTCTGCATCTGGATTGCAAGTTTGTTTTTTTTTTTTTTTTTTGTTGGGGGGGAAAAATGCTTCTATGTCATTTGTAATGGATTTCATTCCAATAAATGGTCATCTTCTGGCATATTATGACTGCGGCTTATCAAATAATAAAGCCCTGTCACTCTAAATTGCTGGGAACGGGACCAATCCAGGCAGCGTCGATTCCTATGTCCACTTTGTCATGCCATGAAATTTCCAGTGGCTCAGTGTGTGTAGGAGTCACAGCTGTCAGTGGGGGAGAACCTTAGTGTGCCCCAGGGAAGCTGCAGAGACAAGTGGGTGTGATTTCTCAGATTCTGATCCTTCATACACTATCCAAATTTAAGTGCTACCTAATGTTCATTAGGGATGATCACACAGCCATATGGCCTAACAAATGCAGTACATAGTTCAGTGTGCTGGCAGAATGACTCCTTGTTAATTCTGTCTCCTATTCCACCCTCTGCCTGGTAGAGAGGATAGTGAGGAGGCTGATTTTACCGTGCTGAAGAGATGACAGACTTGATAACTTTAGTATGGAGCATTTCCAGAGCTTAACAATGAATGGCACAAGCTTTCCGAGGGGAGAAAAAATAGGCACAGATTTTCAAATGCATCAGCAGGTTGCAAAAAATGTGCTGATTAGCCATTTGTATATTTGACTCAGGATGGTTGGGACATGGGAGATCTCAATTTAAATTCTATCCCTGCAACATTTTCCCTGTGTGACCTTGTCTTACCTTTCAGTCTCTCCATGCTTGGATTCTCCCACTTTCTCCCTAGGACAGAAAGTGGGTCTTGGTGCACATATATTTATACAGACATGCTGGTTTTTGTTGGGGTAGAGTTAGTTTTCTTCATGGTAGCTGGTATGGGGCTGTGTTCTAGATTTGGGCTGGAAACTGTGTTGATCACTCAGGGATGTTTTCATGACTGCCACGCAGGACTTACACAGTCAAGGCCTTTTCTGCTCCTCACCCCACTGGTGAGGAGGCTGGGGGTGCACAAGGAGTTGGGAGGGGACAGAGCCAGAGCTGCTGACCCCAACAGACCCAAGGGGTATCCCAGACCATGTGATAACATGCTCAGTGTATAAAGATGGGGGAAGAAGCAGAAAAGGGAGGCCATTCGGAGTGATGGCATTTGTTTTGTCTTCCCAAATTACAGATACATTTGATGGAGTCCAGCTTTCCTGGGGATGGCTGAACATCTGCCTGCCCATGGGGAGTGGTGAATGGATTCATTGTTTTGCTTTGCATGTGTGCACAACTCTTGGTTTAACTATTAAAATTCTGAAAATTCACGTATTATTTCAAGATGGATGCTTTCTCAGACACACAGAGTTAATGACAGCAGGTTATCTAATGACTTGGAGAGAACTGGGACCGTCCAGTGGTGCTGGACTTGTCTGGCCTTAGGGATGGCTCCTTCCATGGCAAGGTTTGCCCAGCAGCACCACTAGCATCAGGCCCTGCTATCCACTACAAGGCAGTCTTTCCTTCTGTGACCCAAGACAATGGAGTGCTATTAAATTTTTTCCTATGGTATTTTTGAAAGTTCAACTTGCATTGGTAAATTTGAGAAATTATTTCCCTCAAAGGGAAAAAAATATTTTTTTTCTTGCCTTCCCCTGTTATTCTCAACATATTAAATGAATCAGCTCTAGTTTATGGTGAAATCACTGTGCTCATGTCTGCTGTCAAGTCCAGGGCTTGAACGTGTTCTCTCCACAGCCACTGAGTGCCTGCAGGAGTGCACCTCTTACACCACTGCATCTCCTCAGCAGTAGAACAGATGAGTAAATTTGAGCAAACCTCTTATTTGAAACAGACCCCACAGAAAGGAATAAAAATGACATCATGAGCAGTAAACTACTCTCGCAAATAACAGCAGCAGAGTCTTAAAGCAAAGGTTGGCTGTGTCTATAGAGAGAAAATACTTAGTGTCTATGTGATATACAAGGCAGCTTATCTCTTTGAGAGCAGGAGACTATAAAAATACAATTGCCAGAACGAAAGAAAATTGAAGCTGATTGCCATAGCAACAAAAGAATTACATTGATGAAACAGAAGCACATAAAATCCTTGTATGCTACATTAAAGACAAAGCAATCAAAAGTAAACAAGAGTGGATTGGAATTTGCTTGGCTAAAGCTGGGAATGACAAATGTTACCACGTGATGGAGGCAGAAATGAGCCCACAAGAAAGGAAAGGGTAGCCCTGTGGAGCTGGGGATTTATCCCCCATTTACTCTGTGAGCAGGAAAAAGGGAACTGGGAAGGCAGCTGTGGGCACTTCCCAGGCTTTGAAGGCATTTGGTGGAAGGAAACTCACAATCAGGTGGTCAGTAGCAACAAACAGTTTTCATCTGTGCCTTTTGCACTGCTCTCCATGCCTTTCTCCCCAGCACTGCCTTCTTTCTTTCTCCTGATGAAATTTTCCCATGGATCTGGGTGAAACAAGCTGCTGTTGTAAAAAAGGAGTTTTCTTTTTTCCAGCTGCATCTCTTGAAACATCTTGCTTAGACTGTCACCTGCTTGTCCATGAAAATATGTAGCCCCTCCTCTACAGTAATACACTTTTGCCCTTTGGGGTCTGTGTAGCATGATGAGACTGCAGACCCTACAGCAGCACCAGCAGCTTTCCAGAGTGCACTGGTGAAACCTCAATTTCAAACCCATACATAAATCTGAGAGTTTTCTGCTGTGAGGGGAGAGGGGATTGAAGACCCAGACCTCAGCACCTCCCAGAGCATGCAAACTGTTGTGGCAGAAGCAGTGCTGTGCTGTGCTGCCTCGTGAGGCTCCGTGCCCCTGTTTGGGGATGGATAATTGCAAACCTGTGGGCTGCTCTCACAGCCCCAATCATTCCCACTGATGGCTGCATGAATTTACCTAGAGCATAAGCAGCATATGTATCAGTGGTGTTATACCACAAAAGGAGAATCTTACGTGTGTCCCTGTCCACATGAGCTCAAACACAGCTATCCTCATGCTTTGGAGAAGGAACTGGTGTTATCCAAGTTGAAGCCATCTCAAGGAAGTATCTATACATCATGGCTTAGTGTGGAAGAGGAAAAAAAATAGGATGTGTTAAATAAAAGATCTTTCCTGAAGGCAGCTATAATTAAAATCTTAGTATTTCTTATCACAACAAAGCCTTGGAGTTAGTCCAAACATTGTACTCAAGCACAATTAAAGTATTCCAAGTGGTGGACTGACATGTCTTTAAGATACAGGAACATTTAATCTACTAGATCTTAGTCTACAATAATGACCAAACCTTTCAAAGTTACTACAAAAAATTCTTAAGACTAAAATAAAGTTGACAGTTTCTTTAATTAAACTCATCCTCCTTTCAAAGGAAGTGACAAAAAGATTTAAGGAAGATTAATTAAGACTTAAATGCACAGAAATGACTCAAGGCATATATAAGTAAGACTTAAATTAGTCTTTCATTTGGACATAGGAGATTCCATTAACAATAATGAAACAAAGAAAGACAGTTCTTAAAGCCTTTGCTCTAAGCTCTGCTTGGAGGCTGTTTCCCACGTCCTACCCATCTCCCAGATTTTGGTCCAATCCTGATTATTTTTCTTTAATCCTTCTATCATCCTTTTTTTCCCAGTTATCTTTTTTGATTTCTGCTATACTTTGATGAACTTCTTTGCGTTAGACCCCTTTGGGGTTGCATGTTTCCTGACAGGACAGCCTATATCCTTTGCACTACCCTGAATATAAAGATATTTTCCTTTGGGTTTGGCACCATTTAGGGTTTTAAGGAACATTTGTTCAAACTGAAATCTTGCTTTCCATCTGGTAAACAAGAGACCCATGCAGATCCTGCCTTTCTGGTGCTCCCTAAAAACCTGCTGCTTAATAGAGAACTGCACTGTGCCACATCACCAGCTCCTGCACAGAGGTGGCACTAAGTTGTGAGGAGAAAAACACAGAGCAATTCTCCTGGTTTGCACTGAAGTAAAGGTTTGCAGCATCCTGCCATGCGCAGATGGGCATGAAAGTCATCCTGGTCACCATGGTAATAAGATAATCAAAACCAACCCTTGAATTTTTAACTCTGGATGATGAATGGAGGAGACAGAAAGTGTCAGGGCACAGGCAGAAAGGGTGGCAGGGGAAGAGATCTGTGAAGGTGAGTGTAGCTGCAGCTACGGGGCACACGCAGCCTCCCAGGTCTTCCTTCCCCCAAGGAGACAAAAAAAATAAATCATTTCAGTAAGAGATTCCTACCAAAGCAGGAGGATAATGTTAGGAGTTTCCCTGCAGATTGCTCCTACACCTGGCAAGGTGTGACCTGGTGTCCAGGGTGGCCATGGTGGGGTCTCTGTGCCTTCTCCAGGGTGGTCCCCAAGTTTCTGTCATTGCTGTTTTCACCTCTGCCGTCCCTGTACTCCAAATCTCTCTCTTAAATCTGCCTTGCTACAGTGTAAGACCATCATTTACAGTTGTGTCTAGTGTGGATGCTGGGAGGGGACCGCTTTCTGCATCCTTAAAGGGCAGCTGCTGTTGTGATGTGCCTCTGTCTCTCTTCTTCAGGCTAAAACCCCTCAGCTTATTCAGTCTTTCCTTAGGGTCATGTTATGCAGACCTTTCATTGCTTTTGTCATTCTCATTTCTTTTCCTTTATTCACAAGAAATGTATCCTCCTTTTCAGGTTTACTCTTGCAATAAAAGGACTCCTCTGGCATTTCTCCTCTGTGCACTGTATCTTCTGACTCTCATTGATTTTCTTTTTCTTATTTTTTTCTTTTTCTTTTTTTTTTCTTTTTCTTTTTTTTTTTTTTTTACCTCCACCAAACCAGACTGTAAAAACAGGGGGGCAGAGGGAGAATTAACTTCTATTCAGTTTTGTTGGCGCTGCAAATTGGATCCATCCATTTCTCTAAGTAGGAAAACAAACAAAATGCCAATACTCTGGGGAGCACACATAGCAAAACTATGCAACAAGGAAATTTGTAAACGTAGTTTCTCTCTGTGGGTGGCTAAATGGCTGTTTAAAGACATTTAGCATCACACACACAGTTGAAGGAACAGAATAATAAAAGAAAGAAAACTGCATCTTCCTATTAAAGAAACCCTTTGTTTTATCAAAAATTATTGGACTGCTGATTTAGGATCACGGGGCTGAAACTCTTTATGAAGGGGAAACAAGCTTCATTTGGGCTTGTAATTGCATTAACATGCACTTGTGGATACACACTTAAGGCAGTGCTGCATGTCCATGGAATTGCTGCTCCTGTTGGCCAGAGTCCAAACACACTTTGGGCACTGTGGAGAAGGAGACAAATGGGTACCATTTTCATGGCTAATGATCACGGGCATTAGCAGGCACAGCAGCAGAGGCGGGGAAGGAAAGATGATGGAAAACTTGCTCAGGAAATACAGTCCATTGCCCTCCTTTGTGCACAGCAAGCAAAGCAATGCATTTGTCTGTGCTGCTTGTGTTGGGAACCAGAGTTCTTTTTATTGTAGGTGCTCCTTATTCTAAGGAACAGATGTACTGCAGGTGTCTGTGAAGGCCTGGGGGAGTCCTAGGGGTGGCTGTGTTTTTAATAACCTGGGTAGGGGTAATATCAGGTCGCAGCAGTAGAGAAGGATCATTTACTCTGCTAAACTCCATCCTGCCTTAATTGCTCTCTCCTACTAAATCCCAGACCAGTTAGTAGAAAACTAATTTAGCTATTGCTGCAGTAAACTGCTGTGACAGCAGTGTCTGTAGACCTGCATGCTCCTTATCTTGCAACCTAAAGCCAGGAGACCTTCCCACATGGTAACTTCCAGATCCCACAGGACATGGATAGAGGTACAGCTGAGATGTGCAGTTCAAGCAAATTACAGGTGAGTTTGCCATGAAACATCCCCAGGAAAAAAAGTCAGAATCTGCCTTGCCCCTGGATAAGAAGAAGAAATTAGATGTCTATTTTACATTGATATCCTGCCCCATCATGAAGAGATTGAGACTTGGATGTTCTGCTTTGCATTTTAATGCCCCACTGGAGCCTGGTAGAGTAAGTGCAGGGCACAGGGGACAAGAACCTGTTTTCACTAGGCTGGGATACATCCTTCTTTGGGACTTTAAAATGATTTTCACTTAGACAGGAAAAAAATCAAACTGAATAAAAGCCTCCAGACAGTGCAGTCCCCATGTGCAACCTAGTGAAAAATAAGGTCCTTGTAGATATGTCCAGCTTCCAGGACACAGCCACAGCCACATTCTGCTTTTTAAGGCTGGCACACCTCAGTGACCCCGTGGGCCAGCTGGCTGTGCTTCCCTGTTGCTGCGGGTGGCTTGCAGTGAACCCTTTCCCCCAAAGGGAAGGGCTTGGATCCAAAGTAGTTTATAGCCAAGGAGCAGCAGGGTACAGGCTCAGGTCTGCAAGAAGAGAAGTTGTAGTTTAGAGCTGCCTGGGTTGACAAATCCTTTTTCCAGATGGGTCACCAGCACAAGCCCTCCAGTTAAAACATACCTGCAGCAGCTCCATTCAAAAGGGCTTTGGTATGTATTCTGAAACTAAACAAAACCTCCTGATTTCTCATCTGATAGAATCATCCTCCAGTCAACTGAATAGACCCCATCCTACACCTGTGGGTTTTTAATTCATCCTCCTCTCCAGAATCTCAGGAATTCCCTTTTGGAGTCTGAAATAGAAATCAAATCTCCACACCACACTGGCAGCCTGCCATTTGAAACAAAAAAAGCCAAAAAAACAAACCACCATATTTAAGGGTTAAGAGGAGGGAATCAAGAGGGATGCTGTGCTTTGATTGGAAATAAAAGTAATGTGCCTATTTGTTGACAATTCCCTGTGCCTATCAGCACTGTTGCAGAAACTGGCAATACAGACTGTTTAAATTTAAACACTGTAGATCAAGTTTTACACTTGCACACAAGGTGTAAAGGCAATGAGCCGACCAACCTAAAATTAATCTGTGTGGGAATGTGAGATATTGTAGGTGTGCTGGGTAATGGATTCCAGCTCTTCAGTGTAGCAGACTGGAAAAGGCAGGGGATGCCCTCAATTTGTTTCTAACCTCTTGCATTTTCGGTCCCTTATCGTGTTGCAGAGAAGCAGCAATGTTGTTTTATAGAAATTAAGGGGACAAACACATCCTCCTGTGATGCTCCTAGAGGGCTGAAGATCCTGGGACTGTGAAGGAGATTTGGAAAACAGAGGAAGGTAAGCTGACAGAGGAGCCAATTATGGGGAGGAGATGAATAATGGGGCCCTGGGAGAATTCTGCTGCCTCAGGAAACCCCAGGACTTCTAAATGCTTCTCAAATCTCCAAATTTTCTAAATGAGTCACTTGGAGGCACACTGCAGTGTTGTGGCAGGGTTGTACTGAAGGGCTGCTATGCAGAGGCTCTAATTTTATTTTTAGTCCCTAGATGAAGCAAAAATCCCAGTGGCAGTCACCTTCACCTCATTCTTTCTGCTCTTCTCCTCCTCCCATTGTTCCAGGGTAACTGCTGTTGGCTCCATCTTTCCAGTTCAGCATTACAACCATCACTGAGGTATTCCAGGAGCTCCATCAGCATGCTCAGCTGGTCAAATCCTTCTCCACCCCTACAGGGACCCCACTGCAAGGCTGCATTGCAGGTATGCCCAGGGAGCTGGGAACAGGGCTCTGTGAGCCACATGGGTACACCTTGTCTGCACACACAGCTCCTGGATGCACAAAAAGCTCGGAAGTTCCTTTATCCTTCATTTAGATTTTAGTCCCTAAAGGGATGCAGAAAACTCAGTTCTAATAGTGCCTTATGTGTAGCTTCCTTCTGTTCATGAAGATAATCTCATGGAGTTTTGCTTTCCTACATATTTGGCATTGTTATGCCAGACCATATGTCACTAAGTTTGTGGATCATCCTTGGAGAAGCCAAGGGGGTAATTCCTTCAGTCTGGGGAAAGGCAGGAACAGTGCACAAATTCCTGATCACATAGGGAAGGGGGAAGGTGGACAACCTGCAGATGGCTCTTGTTCTCCGAGCACAGCCTCCAGTCCTCCCTCTCCAGGGAAGAGAATTTACTCTCTGTAGGAAGTAACCTGTCACGGTGATGACACAGGCAAGATGTATCATTAAGCACAGCTCAGAAGAGAAAGACAGGACTAACAGAGCATCTGGCTTTCCATGAGGCCATCTCTGCTTTGTGGCATTATCCTGGACAGATCAATACACTCAGACAGGCCAAGGGATCTGCATATGACCACAGACAGGTGGGCCATGGATGGCTCGAACCCAATGAAGACAAGAGCATATGTATATCTTTCTGCCCAGAAGTGACACAGCATCATTTGTTAGTCAGTGTTCCAACAGAGAGAAGTGAGCCCATGTTTAAGTGCCCTGACAGGGAGGCGTGGGCTCCATCAGGGCTCAGCGTGGCCCGTGCAGAAGGCCCATACCCATTTTGGTCCTCACTCCCTCCTATCTGCCTTTCATTCTCACAAGCGATTTGACAAGCAATTCATTAACTCCACAAGCCTTCACAGAGTCAAGACTAAATTTAGAGTTATTATTCATGGAGATGAAAGCTAACAGAGTGTTTCCATTACCTTTTGTAATATGGGGTCCATTAAGGGCCAGTGAGGTAACTGATTCCACAGGTGCAGTCTGCTCATAGTCACATGTAATCTTTCAGTTCCAATTATCCTCAGAGATCTCATTTGTTTCTCAGAACCATGGCTTGGTTCAAATATGAAATCATGAGACTACTCATTCTTTCACCAATTCCAGTTGGAGTTTGGATCATATTCTTTTTGGAAAATGTGATTTCTTTATTTAGTGCATCTGTCTTCTGTGGCTTGAAATTCCCCCCGAGAGACCCCAGGCTGGATGATGGCTGGTGGAAAACTAGGCTAAATCTAGCTCTTAATGTCTAAA
The DNA here is from genome assembly GCA_035221455.1 of Xenops minutus. Lineage (NCBI taxonomy): Eukaryota > Metazoa > Chordata > Aves > Passeriformes > Furnariidae > Xenops > Xenops minutus. The sequence goes on from JAWWEE010000025.1 coordinate 12,295,151, forward strand.
AAGCATGAGTTATTGCTAAACTGAATAATAGCCACAGTATTTATTTATGGAGTTGCTATGCCGCTGCTACCTTTTCCTAACTTATTACTTTGTAAAGCTCTTTGGGATATCTGAAATTTGAAAGGTGATATATTAAACTGGATTCTATTATATTTCCTATTGCTATCAGCAACTTCCCTTTTTAGCCTGGTTTAAGGCACCTATGTGTGTTTTGTGAAATGTATTCCTATTCCTGTGCTCCAGGCTCCCAGATGTCCATTTTTGGTAGTAAAGACCAAATATTAGTAGGTGTTACAACTAACACCCTTTCAGAACACCAGCCTTTATTTCTGTCAGAAGTACTAAAAAAGGAGTTTGAAATGAGAGGGCAGAGATGGGAGCAATGCATTTCTCATTCAGCATTCTACCACTTGGATAAAATACTATTAAACTTACTGAAATAATCAGTCTCCTTGCCCTGAAGAAAGATTTTATTTTTTCCATTTCTCAGAAGACATTTCTTTACCAACAGGTACAACTTCTGATATTGTCTTCTCCCCAGAAATTCATGAAATCAGGTTTTCCAGTTTTAATTCCAGCATAATGATGTGCAATGATAACTCTTCCAGAGCGCATCAAAAATGGTAACGACTGTTGACGTGTTAATGTGCCGAAGTAACAGCTGAGTTTTACTGTGCCATAGGAAATAAGGGGGACATGTGAGGGTGACCTGTAGATGTCTGGGGAGAGATTAAACCCCATTGTAGTGTTTCATTTAATATGCAGAATAGGACTTGTTTAGAAATAGGTGGATTTTTTGCTCCAAGGGACCAATACTCTTCTGATGTTGATGGCATTGAAATAATCTTAGAACCTGCCTCAGTCATGCAATCTCTATAAAAAACTAGACATAGAATTCAAATTTTCTGAGGCACAAGTAAACTACTGAACTAAGCTTTTTGAGCATACATATTGTGGTGCAGAGTTACAGAAGTCTGAAGGATAATTAGTATCACCCCAGGAGAAAAGATGTCCTTGCTAGAAGCTGAGAGATCAGCCATCACTCCCTTTGTCATTTCTAGAAAACAAACATTTAATTTCATAAAGATTTCTTTTGTTGCCTTTGTTCTGAGAGATTATCTTCTTAACAGTCTAGGCACTTAGATCAAAGTGTCTGATTTCAGAGGGATTTTATGGTTGTTGCTGTTTTGTGTTTGCTTTTCAAGTCATTCTTGATGTATCTTGCAACAAGAAAAAAGAAACTCTCTACGGGTGGGTAAACTGAACCTAAACTCTCAGTCCTACATGGAAGATGCTGCAATCAGGCACATCCCATCAGTTCCAACACTCTGATGAATCCAGCTGAGTTACTTGTAATAGTGTCTAAGAAAACAGATGAGAAGTGGAATCTAAATTTTCAAAATAATAAGTTTCCACCGGGAGGCTGCATAATTCTTTTTACAGATGGACATCCCTGTAAACTTTAGCACACAACTATTATTTGAAAGAGGAAAATGAGAAGAGAATATTTTAATATTTGAGACTTTGCCTTTCCATTACTATGATGATCTTAGAATTATAACTTTGGGACTTTTTTTTTTTAAATTAAGATTTTAAATGCTTATGATCACTTTTTAATTAAAAATATACATTCTTCATCCCCTCTTCTTTGCAACTTCCACTCTTCTTGAGTTGCTGGTATCAGAGAAGAACACTGAGGCTAGAGCAGAACAAGGAAGTGGGTGGATGGGAGTGCTGCAATTAAATCAGAAACATTAAAAATCAAAGGCAGCTGAGGCATAGATTTATCCTATTCAATCCTGGACTCTAAAGCCCATGTTCTGACAGGAGGCATTGGGGCTGCTATCTTCAAAAAGCTATTAAGATCAAAGATGAATGAAATGTTTCCAATTAGACATGGTTTATACTAAGGCTTGCTGAATTTGGTGAATCCTGTACGTTCTGTTCACATGCACACACACAAATGCTCCCACACAGTGTGAACTCCAGAGGATTTTTGCAATGATCACTGGTTGGTCTGAAATTTTGGCTTCAGAGACAGACATCAGGTGATTTAAGGATAAATAAGGCAGACAGAGAGAACTGGAAAAGTTCCATTATGTTCATCCTTAATTCATCCCTGCTTTCTGCAACAAGAAGGTCCCAGGTACACTGATGAGGACTGACATTTAGATGAGACGTTACCATGGCTATCGGAATGGACATTGCACTGATCCTTAAGAGCTTTAAAATATTGGATGGCTTATAAGGAAAATGCTATTGCTTGCTCTTTTCCAATTTCTAAGTGATATATATGTGTACATATCTATCATTTATATACACCAGATTAGTACTGAATAAATGAAGACTCCCAAATTATTTGCAAAATGAATTTAGATTTTAAAATAAGATCCTTTTGGATTCATTCCCTTCCAGTCTTGTGCTTTTGTCAAATGATAAAATAATGATTTTAACTGTCTGGCATTCTCTGCTCTGCCACAAAATGAAGATTTATTTTAATAGATTCAGGAACAAATACTGTAGCTGTGACACTTGTCTGGTGCAGTAATACACTGAGAACAGTGACTCCCACCCTGTGGAGCAGAACCAAACCGTGGATTTAACAAACCCATGGAATACTCCAAGTGTTCTCTTGTTAGAATAAACACTTCACTTCAAGCTGAAATTCGTGCAATAAAGGAGATGTGTCTGGTCTGAGGAAGTTGAGTTTCAGACACAGCACGATGCAGAACTGATTGCTGTGAAAACAGCATGGTCTGCAGAGACCCAGGGGCTGCTCCTCTGGTAATAAATCAGTGGAAAAGTCTCAAAGGCAGAAGGTAAAAAGATGGAAAGAGAAGGCTCACAAAGCCCCAGTGATTCCAGAGTCTCTTTTTCTGAATAAGGATACCCATGGTTACATCTCAGCAGGATTGGAATCAAATGCTTGTAACCTTCTAGGAATCACTAAAACACCTCCAGCCTTCCAAAGCCCAAATTTTGGAGCAGCAGCTGTTGCTGCAGCTCTTTGCCGTGGGTGCTTTGTGCTCACACGTGTCGGAACCTGGCTTGTCTTGCACCAGAGCTGCATCATGCAAATGAAATATGGTGGGTGTCTCTGAGGATCATTGCAACATCTTGGGACCTTTGAGTGAGTCTGAAGGAAAAGAAAACTTCAGGAATTTCCTTGAAATTGGGAAAAAGAATTGCTGTGTGGCTATCAAAATCTTCTGTTGCAAAAAGAAAAAAAAAAAAAAGAAAATATCACCTGGATTTTTATTTAATTTTAGTGTTATAATTGTCTCATGATTGATAATACACAATATATTTGCAAAATGAAATGTCATTTCAAAACCCCAAAGATCAAAATATTCATTTGAAATCAAATTGAACATTTTGACATTGTCAAAGTGCCTAAGTTCTGTATTCTTTTCCTTGGGAAAATCTAATAAAAATCAACGCAATTGCATACAAATATACAATTTCATTAAAACAGAATTTTCTAGCAGAAACATGTTCTGACAAAAAAAAGCAGAAAGATTAAGTGTCTTTGACATTGACTCTGGCTGAAAAGATTACCTTAATTATTGAATGCTTGGCTAAAGAAGTCATTCAATTGAATACTAATATTCTTTCAGTGTAATGGCAGCATTTAAATCCTGTATTTACAAACAAGGGATCAGAGAGCAGGTTCCTCCAGCTGAGCTATCGACTTCCCACGAGACTAACAGGAAAAGCTGACAGAAAGAAATTAAGGGAAGGGGAAAGAGAGAGCCTTCACTTTGCACTTCTTCCTCCTTCTGGTAAATGGAAGACCACAAACTTTCTGATTTGGGCACTCAGCCTATTGGATTTAATGGATACTTCCATGTTAACTTTTTATTTATTGATGTAATTCTTTTCAGTCTAGTAGAATGTTATTAAATTCTCTCACATCTTTTTGTCCTGCAGTACAACAAGGACTATCCCTTTTCCTCATATATCTCTCCTGCTCTAATTGGAGTTCCTTGATTATTTCACAAAACTAAGCAAGGTGAAAACAAAGTATACAGTTTTACCCATTTTGGTCCCACAGCCCAAGCTTGACCCTGAGAGACTCCTGAGTGCAGAGGGTTCAGCCATTGACTTCCATGCCTTTCTTTCTCATCACAATTAATCAGAAGGATGGATGCTTCCTGCTCACTAAATGTGGAGTTTTATGAACAGTTCTCTGCAGTGCCACAGCACAGGCATCATCAGAGATGCTGGCAAATTTTCATATTCAATCTCTCATGCAAATAAATACTGACTAGCTATTTCATGCAACTTATTAGTCACCTCTCCCCCTCCCTTATACTTTTTACATCTGTTAAAATTATTTATTTTTGAGAAGCATCAGGGAAATAATTCACAACTAACAATTTATCCAGTGTTCAGCCTTTCTGCTTGCAGAACAACAGACCCAAATGTCCCCAGTGCTCCAGGCGTTTGCCTGGAGGGGACAGACAGCCTCCAACTACTGAGCGACTCTCCCCTGCAAACTCCACTCAGTAGCACACTTAACATGCTTAAAACGAATCATATTCATCCTTATTCATCACAGACTTCTACATGATGTTAAAATCCATTACTAAAAATGAGCCTCGGGTTCATTAGTTTTGGCTGGACAGGCAAGTCTCATAGTATTTTCCTCTCTCTTTATTTGGATGAATATGCAAATATTTCTATGACAGATACATGCATAAGCAAACCTAAACGTGGGTTTTTGCAAATATGCATGACACTCTGAAATTAGCTCTCTACAAACATTCCTGCCAGTAAAACTCATTGTGAGAGTGTTTGCAGAAAGCTAACAGATGAGAGGATGGATATAGCTGGACTGAGCTCATTTAAATATCCAAGCAAATGCTTGCTGAAGTTTTCCATTATTCTCTCAGTTTGATTTTAAAAACATTATGAAAGATACAGATTTGGCACCTACTTAAACTGCTGAGGACAAACAGGAAGATAACAGGAGTCTCTAAGGGCTATTCTCATCTGTAAAGTGTACATTTGCTTGAGATGTTCTAGAAGATGATGCTGTCAGATGACAGTCTGAAATGCTACTAAAGCTCCATCCATGCTCATCAGCCCTTCTCTTCTCATAATTCATAGAATGTCTTGCTACACGTGGTAGGAGCCATCAGTGATTATCTTCTGCATCAAAGCAAAGTCTGTGACTCACTAATGGAAGACCAGGCAGACATTTGCAGAGCAACAGCCTTCAGCCATGCCTTGCACCAGCATTATCAACTCAGCATTGTCAAATTAGCATCTGGTAGATGAGCAGTGGAATGAAGACACTTCATCCAAAGAAACCCCACAGTGGTTCCAGATAAATGTATCTGGTGTGATAATTTCTGTGGATGTTTTGTCTGTTCCAGTCAGGTGTGTCCAATTAGGATTCAACAGGTGACTTCTTTGACAGTGTTGCTGAAAAAGTCTCTCACCTCTTTATTATTCTCCTTAGTCTTATTCCGAAAGCCAAAATGCAGGAGCACTGCGAAATCTCTCTGATTCATCACACTTCAGAGATAGAGTTTCGAAGCAGTAACACTGAAATAGGAATAAATGAGAGCTTTGAAAGAAATAAATTAATTAAACTCAGATGAATATCTTCATATCTATGAACATGAAGTGGATTTGATTTCCAGGTCACATAATTTTCAGAGTAATTAGTAGCAACACTTCTTAATACATCATTTAAAATGATTACAGGAGGCAGAAAGTAAGAGCATCTTCATGGGAGTTTAATGCAGTTTAACTAATACACTTTCACTTCAAACCTTCAGGTAATTCATCTTAACTTGCTAAGATGTCCTTGTGCACCTAAGCAAGCTAAGATGGATTACCTGAAGGTTTGGGTGATTTCTTGCTTGTCTCCAGCTGCCAGGAGCATCCCTGTAGCACTGGGATGAACAGAGGGCTCTGCAAAAGTACCCCACAGATATAAGTATGCTGTGCATTTATGGCTGCATCAGATGCTCTATGCCTCTACTGCCTGGAGTGAACATGTAGGTACTATGTCCTTTGGTGAGCAAGTTGTCATGTAGGAGCTCCTCACCTTGATGGGGAGAGAAGGGTTGGGTTGTCAGTGTGGCAATACATAGGGCTGGGTGGGCAGATGGTGCTGAGTCTTCTCACGTGTGCTGGATCCCATGGATCAATCACTAAGTTCAGGACTCAAAAGTGCATTTCTCTATAGTCTGACCAGCTGGTCATTTTTTATCTTAAAACTTCTCTTTTACTTTTTTTTCTTTTTTTGGGGGGGAGCTCTAAACTCTCCAAAACTGCTGCAATTAATTTGTGTTTAGGTGAAAAAGTAAATATTTTAACTGAGAACAAAGTAAAAAAAACCCTGCACAGTATTTTTATCCTCCTAGTATAGTTTGTGAAAATGATCGTATCTTATGTTTTTCCAGATAGTGATGAAAACATGGCCTCTGTATTTTTTTAGAAGAAATTTTTTCAGATAACCACAAACCCAGAAAAGCATCCTTGAGTGCAAAGTCTGCTTTATGCTCATTAGAGTTTGCATGTTGCTTGTTGTGTGTGAAGGGAGGTGGAAGAGAAAGGGGAAGAAAAGGAAAAAAATGAGAGAGTGGAAAACTCCAAGAAGTATGTTTCAGCAAGAAGATTTAATACAGAAAGGAAAAAAAAAAAGTATCTATTTTACAGAGAAAGCACATTTTAGTGTCAGCCTGAAAGCCTCCTTTTAGCTAAGATAACATATTTCTTCAATGGCAAAAGGAAAAATTGACTCTTTGGAAGAAAAACGTCATTTAAAATAGAGGGGGAAAGTCTGTTAACTCAATATAGGTTTTTTTGGAATACAAAGTAAATAATTTGAGTGGTAATCAAATATAGTCAAGTTCCTTTTGGGTTTGCTCAATCTTAGTCCTCCTCTGGCCACTTCTGTACTTCTGTTTGCTTCTAAAATACATCAAAGATATGTCTGAGATAAAATACATCAAGCAGCAGCAACCTCTTGAACCAGAGAAATTGTAAGTGAGGAATGCATGATAATCATGTTGAGTACAGAGGGATGAGACTTCTGAGGAGTGAAGCCCAGTGGACCTCTTGGTTTGCCATAATGATGATGGTGTCTCTGAATTTGTCTTGCATTTTCTCTCTAGAAATAACAGGAATTTCTTTCTGTGAATCTCCTCTGAAGCTGGTGGGAGTCACTGATGTCCCATCTCTCACTAGCTCTTAGGAAATCTGCTTTTCCCAGACAGAACACAGGTGGGTAGTCAGGAGGATAATGGAGCAGTTACTTTACTCCAGTGGTTTTCATTTGAGAGGCTGTTTAGGATCAGCAAATGGCTTGCTGACTTCTGGTGCATCCAGCTAGCCCATGGCTTCTGTTTGTGGTGGTAGAGGGAAGAGATGGGATGAACAACACTTCAGCCTGCAGATACCTATCCCACTAACTTCCACATCCCATTTTATTCAGGTTTTCTTTTTTGGGAGGAGGCAAAGTACCATCTCAGTACCCCATGCAAAAGAAGAAAGATACAGATGGCAGCCACACTGATGCAGCTCAAAGGAAGTCAGGATGTGGATAGGAATTCGCTGTGAAATATCAAGCTTGGAGATCACTCAGGGCACTGTGTGGTTTTCTTTGTGGTCCTTTATCATTCATGCATTGCTATGGTGTCTGGCCACAGGAAGAAAAGGGTAAAAACAGTAAGATAAAGTGTAAACCACTTAATTTTTGAGCGATCTTATGTAATCTTGTCTCCTTGGGATGCTGGTGAGAGATCATGTATTTATATGGCCTTTATATAGTAAGAAGTTGAGCCACCAAGTAGAAGTTATGGCTCTCATGTGACCTACAAGCTACACATGTAATGGGAACACTTCCAGTTCCAGCCAACATGTAGCCGGAGTACCAGTTTCACACTGAAACCCTGATGTTTGGTGCTTCCACACTGATGGACCATACTGGCCATCTTTAACAGCTTAAGGTTGCTGTGATGAGGAGGAATAAGGCTAAATCAAAAGAGCAGTCACTATAAAACAGATTAAAACCCACACAGTGTGTGTCTGCTTATGGAGATTTAGCCACAGAGCACTCAGGGCTGCAGTGCTGACACTGGGACTAGGGGAGGGAACATGTAAAAAGCTATTACCTTCTGTCCTCCACTCCCTGTAAATCCAAATATTGTGCAGCAGCAAGACTTTCATTGTGTTTCTAGTCACAGAATGAATATTACCAGTATTTAAATTGTATTTAGTTTGCCAGGTCTGGATATGATGTTCTCATCACCATCTCATCCATTCCCAAAACCCAAAGCCTGGGTTAAGGACTGTATATTGCCAGAGTGGACACATGAGTTCCTGCAAAGCAAATAAAAAGTCTTGATTGTATGAGGACAGTATCTATTTGCAAACATCTTCCTATCTGCTTTCATTATCACGATTCTAACTTGAAATATGCCGAAATAAATAAAAGTTTTCTGCTGTTCCCACACCTAATTCCTTTCCCAATTTCTGTGCCACCAGCTCTTATTAATGAACTATTTTGTCCCAAACCACAATGAAATAAAATGCCAACTGCAAGATTTCTTTCTCTTGCTGAGGCAGAAATGCTTTGTTTCCAGTCATTTTCAGCAGTACTGGATATCAGGATCGAGCAGCTGTTTGCAGCCACCAGCTCCTGCAAAGGAGCCATCCTCACCAGGGAACAGGAGAGGCTGGGGGGACTGTGACTGCTCTTTGGTGTTCTTTTCCCAATTAACCCCTCCTCATACTGGCAATAATAGTTCTTGGCAGCACAGTAAGATATTTATGCAGCACCAGTTGGATATAAAAGTGTATTCCACGGTAGGTCAGTCAAAATGGAATATTTCAGAGGGGACAGATGGGCTAAAAGCAGGCACTTAGCAAAAAGAAAGGAATAGCTATGAATAAAAACCTCTCTTGAGGTCTCTTGAAAATGTGTTTTTCTGTTAGTTCTGTAGATCTCATATCTCCCCCTCAGGCTTCAGCAAGAGGCAGAGAAGGGTATTTTGGTTACAAGTGTAAACAATGTTTAAACACTATTGAATGGTCAACTGAGCAATGTGTTTTTCTGCTTTCCTAGATTCTTAAATCTACAGAATTCTGGTTCTGACCTTTTATTTCTCATTTTTAATAACCTTCTAATTGATCTTACAAAATATGGAAGATGCTGTGATGTCTATCCTATAATGTGCTGTTAATTTTCTGCTTTACAAAACACTTCCCCAAATTTAGGTGACTTTAATCTTAAAGGAGTGCAGAAAATGTATCTATACTCCACATTTCAATGCTGTAGAAACTACTTTGCTGTCATTAAGGGTTGTACTTTCCTGGAGATACTTCAGACTCCTCTTCAGACTTTGCTGTGTAAGGATGATCCTCTGGTACAGTGGGATCTCTTCAGCCACATGGACATCAACACTCTGGATAGATGAATGGAGAGAAAGTAAAATAGGACCAATGTTTCCCACAGCTGAAAAAGATCCATTTCATTTCTTTCTTTTTATGATCAGAGCTGTGAAGGGCTGTTCACAGAGGGAAGGCAGGAACTAAGCATAGATTTTCTCTCTTTGCAGAAGCAATTTGTCAGGCTATAAAAATGTAGATGTGCCGAGCTTTTCCCTTTTGTCATGTGTTCTCCATTTCCCGTAATGTGGACACCAAAGTTGTTCTGAGTGGTCAAGCAGAAAATCCAGGAGGAATGGGATGTGCAGGACACAGCAGGCTGAAGCAGCCAGCCTGGAATTACATCACAGGAAAGCTGAGGAAATAGGAACAGCTCTGATGCCTTAACAGATCTTTGCACAAAGATTATCAGCTGGGCCTCACAGCCCAGAAACAGCTCCAAGTTCCTGGAAGGATTTAACACGGAATAGCTCAATGAGCTACACTGGATCCTCAAGCTGTATATACATCTCATTGCATCTCATTAGCCCACCCTGTTTAAGAGCAAACTCTTCCCCAGCCCACTGCAAGCAGGGTTCTTCTTGCAGCTGAAGAAAGTTCCTTTCTGTTGTTCACTGAAGAAGTTGTGTACTGCAAAGCTCCTTGCAGAAAAGATCTTCTGCAGACCACAGAGAACAATAGCAGCTAAGCCATGCTGCTAATTGGTTTTCCAGGGCCAGATAAGTGTCCAACTCCTATCTGAGTCCATTTGTCCCTGGGGCTGTAACAGCTCTGCACACTCAGGAATTTTCAGCCTTTGGGGCTATGATAAATAGAGGCAGGTAATGGCAGTGCAGATAGACTGTGTTACTGGAAGTCTGTTCTCTGTTAGCTGCAGGATGACTCCTGGTGAACTCCAGGTTTAATGGCAAATATCTTCTTTCAGCAGCTGTTTCCCCAGACAACTCAAGTACATGCACCCTGAACTGAATTGCTGGTTTTGTCCTGCCTGTGAATAAGCCTCTGAATTACATTTGAAAATGAATTAACTGCCATGGGCTTTGAATGATGCTGTTGATGACCAAACTCTGAAAAATTTAAACACTGGTCTCATTTCTGTTACTAGTGAGAAATGGGAGCCAGAGCCAAAGACTTCAGATAACTTTCAATATTTGTAAACATCTCCAAAGCTGAACTATTTAAGCCTTAGGATTCAGGGATGCTTTAATGTCTACAGAAGAATCTGAATTTTAATTTAGTAATTATATCTGGAGCCAGTGTCTCAGCTTAGAACAGCTCAGAACTATTGTAAGATCTGTTTTAAGCTGTTTACAAATTGGACAAGTTTTGAGAATTTGAATTGCAGGCTATTGAATTAATTTGGTGTTTGTAGAAAAGCATCTGTTAAACTGGTATGGAACTCAGTCTGAGAACAAGATAAGAGAAAAAGTACGTTGTTAAAAAAGTCCTCATTTCCTTTCAAATTGAAAAACAAGGACTTGACATGTACAAAGGAGAAGGTAAGGTGGAGGAGTTGTCTCCTTGCATTATTCCTAAAAAAAATCAAAAACAAGACAAAACAAGAGCATAAGGAAATGTGAACCTCAGGGGTAAAAAAATCCATTAACAGAACTGCTAGAGTCTGGCAACTAAATTTGCTGAAGAGTCTGTCCCAGCCTGCCAGTCATGTTCTTTGGAGTTGATGATGACTCAAGAGATCATTCCCTTTCCCCAGGGTGTCATGGGCAAAACAACCTGGATTTGGGGAATTTGTACTTAAATTATTTTAGTGACAATCAACATAAATATCTGATCAGTGATTTGTTATTGAGAAAAAAAAAGGGCAAACAATTAAAAAAGCACTGTAGAAAACATCTTTTCTCCTCCAGCCTCAGACTAAGTCAAAGGCCTATCATCCCACCTTCCCAGCATGAATTTTTCATGTTTTCACTCCAGGTTACCCTCAGTCTGTCACAAACCTTTGGTGAGGGAATGAGTGGTGGATCAAGTTTGTTTGTAGCAGTGCTTCTTACTGTGCCCACACTGTCATGGTCCATCCCCAACCACAGTGGTGGCTTGGGCTGTCCATGGCCATGGACTTGGTTATCCCTGCCCCAGATGCAGAGGGGCTGTTCTTTCTGCAGCTGCATTGTGGCCTGGGCATGAGGAGCAGACAGAAAGGATTCTGACCTCCAGCACCTGCAGTGCAAAGGCTGCAGTTTGTGCTGTCAGTAAAAACTTTAGGTGCCTGGAAAGCCGTGTCATCCCCCTGCAGTGCTGGCACACACAGAGCATGGCAGCCTATTGCCATTGCTCATTCTAATGACTTTGCTAACAGGGCAGAGAACTAGCCCTGGAATCACCCAGATGCTGCAAGCTGGATTTTCAGTAGGTGCAGGGGAAGACACAGGGTCTTTTTGTCTCCTTTATTTTATATAACTCAGACGCAACAAAAATGCATTGGAACTTTACATGACTTCAGAGGTGAGACCTCTTTCACCTTGGCTTTAAGCAGCCTGCTGTCTAATTTGATTCTCATTTCTAAAGAGTCATCATTTCTGATGCAAAGAAGACTCAGAGGCAGTCACGCACACTTTCTTTGCCACCTGTACAGTCTCGAAGTAGAATTGAAGCAGAGAGACATGAAGACTTTTATTCCTGGAACTGGGAAGCAGGGGGATATATCAGGTCTCCACACTGCAGTAAACTATAATAATTTTGGAAACAAGCCACCACCACATACCCCATTTTAACAGTGACAGTTCTTACAGAAAGGTCCCAGAAGTGCTGATTTGCATCTCAGCTCAAGCCCTGACGGCAGCACCTCTTTGGGAGAATCCCACCAAACACAGTGCATGTGCAATGGGACATGACAGGCTGTGTGTCTGTGGGCGAGTCCCTCAGGGGTTGTTATAAGACTCAGCACTGTGTGCTTTTAACTGCCTGAGAAAGATTATAATAATTTTTCTGTGCCTTCTGCAGTGTCTTCCCGCTACTATAAACTGCAATTTACAAACAAAAATACAGGAAAAGGGATTTTGAATGCTCTGGGCACTGTCCAGGGCCAATTACAGAGCACTACTTTTTCTGGTCTACAGCTGTGAGTACAGTTTATAATAATTTACTGATGTTGTTAAAAAGAAGTAGTTCTTTACACATGTTTTCTCTAGGAACTTACTGGCCTGTAGAAAATGTAATTAAGCAGGATTCCTGCCTGTTGGTTTTTCCCACAAGCTTTTCCTGTTCCAGTGCTGCTGTTAACTTCATCAAGTGGCAGGCACTAAATTTAATCCTAAACCCAGAATCTTTAAGAAAGGCCACACAGCCTGCAAAACTTCCTGGTTTTGCTTGCTCCATCCCCTAGTTGTACATACCCCTGCTCACTACAGCCCTCTCCTATCCCACCTTCTAGGTGGAGGGGTTGCTGTGAGTCAGGATTTAGCAAAGCCCCACTATGAGAGACAGAAGGTGGTGGCTGGGGATGGAGGGGCTCCTGGGAGTCAGTAATGTAGTCGGTAATGGCACGGAAAGCTTTTCATCTCTAGGTTTCTAGGCCATATTAGCTGTAGTGACCCAAAGCCTTTTGAAATCAAGCAGGGCTCAATTTTATTTTAACTTGTAATATATAAGAAGACAATTTGACCTGATTTTTTCAAAGGGGTAAGTGTGTGTATGCCCCGTTGGGAGTTCCTGTGAATATCAACAGCTTGTTTTTGAGTAAAAGAGAGGCAGTTCTCGTCCCCAGCTGCCTTTGAAGCTTCCCAGGCAGCCCCATCCACAGCCAGGGCATCCCTCCTCTGAGGGCACAGGGAAGGGGATGCTCTGGCCCCAGCAAGCCACTTCTGCCCTCTTCTCATCTCCTCCACTGACTCAATCAGCAAGTTTTCTTGAAAAGAGATATTTCCAAACATTGACTGACTTCAAGAATATATTTACAGAAGAGATATTTGTAATAACTTGTCATCTAAGCAGCTTTGTTCAGGTATCGTGGTGAATAGGAACAGATGACTCCCTACCTTCTGGAACTAGTGTGGAAGTCACTTTGGAGTATGTAATTTATATAGGTATTTACTGGCAGAACACCCCAGCTTTAGTCAGCTGTAAAAAGGTGCATCGTTCAGTTACACCTGTTTATAACAGCGTAAGGCATCCCTGACTGACAAAGTGCCACGTGGGATTTTCAGCCTCTTCACTGTTTTCCCTATCACAGAATATCCTAAGCTGGGAGGGACCCAGAAGGATCATTGAGTCCAGCTCCTGGCCCTGCACAGGACAATGCCAACAACCCCACCATGTGCCTGAGAGTGTTGTTCAAACGCTCCCTGAGCTCTGTCAGGTTTGGTGCTGTGACCACTGCCCTGGGGAGCCTGTTCAGAGCCTGACAACCCTCTGAGTGGAAAACATTTTCCTGATGTCCAACCTAAACCTCCCCAGACTCAGTTCCAGCCATTTCCTTCAGCACCAGTTCTTATTTTTTTTTAATTTTACCTCTTATAGGCTGCTGTCCTAGGACACCATCTCCTTATGAGTTAAGGAAAAATTTGATTTAGGCTCTTGGCTATGTTAAATATCTATAATGAAAAAAAAAAGTTCTCTATTTTTTTCCCCAGTGGCAGATTGGCAGGATTTCCTTTCCACCTGTCCTAGAGCAAGGAAGATTCCTTATCTCAGCAGTTTTGCTGCTGATAATCAACAAGAAATATCACCACAGCTTTAATGGAGCCTGACAATAGTGGGACATCTGCTATTAACCAAAGCTGTTAACCATATTCAAAGTCTAACTATAGCATGACAGCGAGAAAGTTATGTAAGATTGCTTGTCACTTTGAGTTGCAAGTATAGTAGAGTATACACTTGCACAATCCTGGCACTCATCCCTGTGTGGGGTTTCTAAGAGCTACATTTGCTCTACACCCCTGCCTTCCTTGGCTGGCCCCAGACTATTCTCTCCCTGCAGCCCTCACCCTGTGCTGCCCAGGGCATCCACCCCACCCCCTGGGAGCCCAGCCCTGCAGCAGTTCATTTTTTTAGGATGCTGCATGTCAGGACACGCAATCACCTCTAAATCCACCAAAGAGTCAGCTGAATTTGTCATGCCACGCCTGCTGCAGCCTGTAGAAGACACCCTTCTGTCAGCAGACCAGCAATGCTCTGCCATTAGGGTGGCACTGAAATTTGGTCTGTTGGCCAAGGAGAGCAGAGCCACCTGTGTCCACCAGGAATTTGCAACACAGCGAGGTAACAGCCCAGGATAGCCCAATAATAAAGTGTAGGGTAAACTGAGTTTAGCTGTGGGAATATGGACTAGCATTACAAGGTAGTATTTTAAATTCTAGGGATCTTGTCTATGTGTTTATAAAGCCATAATAATTCTTTAATATTTCCACTATTAGTGGGTTTGTAGCAGAACTGGAGTGTGCTGTGAATGCTTTGGGGGTATAGACTAATGGTATTAAAAGGACCAATGGGGCCAAATTCTCTTCTGGGTTCTATTTGTGCACTGTTAATGACTTCTATAATTAAAAGCATAGTATAAGCCTCTGTCTTTTTACTATTTAGGTACAAATCCTCCTTTTCTTACCCACGCAATTAGTTCTACTTAAGGCTGTAAGGACAGAGAGGCAAATGGGCAATCTTGGAAATTAAGAGAACTGCACTAGAAATGAAGAGGCATAGAGAAGTAGACCTCAGATCCCATTATCTGAACTCATTTTATTAAGGGCATATTGGTACTGTATTTGTAATTCCCTTAGATTCGCCTACCCATTGCCGAGGAATGTCTGCAGAGCAATTACGTTATCGCAGATGCTAATGCGACCTCGGGGAGGGAGGGAACCAGAAATTGTGCAGTTGTGAAGAGAAACTCTCAGATTTTAACAATGGTTAATGAACGCTTGGCATGGCACCTTTGTTCTTCCACCTTTCTTATCATGGGAGCTGGTTCCATGTGGAGCTGGAAAATCAGTGGGGCTATATATTTGCTGGCTGGTGAGCTATAATGTAGCAGCTGTTAACAAATGAGTTGTTGTCTATGCCATTAAATTAGGCCTAATCCTTCTTTGCTCTGTCTGTGCCAGGTCTTTTTATTTTTCTTTTTTTGCTGTATCTCAGTTGAGGCTGAGACAAAGGGGACCTGAGGTATTTATGTGGTTTTCCCTCCCAAGGCTCTGAAAATTAAAAATGAGTTGTCACTGGCCCAAACCCCATGAAAACTGGGAATTTCAATCGATATTTCTGCCCCATTTCACTGCAGAGAGTGGGATGTAATTATTACAAATGTCATGGTAACAAACTTGGTGGTTTTCACAGTGACAGTTGCCACTGCAGAAATAGCACAACACGGAACAAAAATTACCTGTCAAGCAACTCATTATGTTCATCGAAATCCCGCTTGTTCAATTCTCCATTGGGCTGCACCTGACATGACACTTCCAAATGCTCTCACAGATTACCCATGCTGATCTCTCTTGGGCCACAGACATCCTCCCACAGAACACATGAGCAGCTGGCACCAGGGTCCCCAAGGTCTAGAGGGACTTCAGTGCCTCCATGGAAAATGTCTCACACCCAGTGCCAGCCCATACTCTTGATACAGGGTCTGGAGAGAGTAAGAATCTTAAAGAGCTATCACAGTTGAGTGGAGCATCATGTGGAGGTGGCTGAGAGGAGACACATTGAATCCTGGCGTTCTCTGGAGCTAAAGTGCCCTGGATTATGACCTGCTCTTCACAGCGTGGGAGATGTGACTGTTCTGCTAAAATTGTAGCTCGAGTCAGTGTATTCACATGGAAAACAGGAAATTTGGGTTAAATTTGCCTGTTTCCTCCAATCTGGTGCTTTCCAGGGCCTCAGACTTGTTCCAGGATGGAGAAATAGGAAAGCAGATGGGCATGCAGGCAAGCAAGCAGGACTTGGTGTCTCTCCTGGTGAAGCTGAGTTATTTCACAGAGGAGAATTAAGGATTCATTGGACCAGAGACACTAAGACAATTTAATACATTGAGTGTTTCAAGACCACAGTGAGGTGACCTTGGACTATGGTGTCTCACAGAGATGGCTGAACACATTCTCTTTTGGACTGAAGTGGAACTCAGGTGCCTTAAACCACTGGAGGAACATTGACATTGAACCTGCCAGTGACAAAATGTGACTGGCACAAGGTGTTCCCTGAATGACACCGTGCTGTGCCATAGCTGCCTGCCAGCAGAGCCAGCCTGGCAGGAGGCATCCCCCAGGGATAACCTCATTTTCTCTTCTTTGTGGTTCTGGTTCTAATGCAGAAAGTAGCATTTCTCCACCTTTTGAACTTCAAGTTTGTGAGATCATTCATCCTGTTCTTTTTGCTTCAGAATAACTCAATAAATAAATTACTGAATAGGCCTTTTATCTGACAATAGGAATCTGATCAGATCACAAAATGCAAGCATTGTTTGCATCCTTTAGTGCTCTTCCTGAAGGGAAGGGACTGATGTACACAAACACCAGAATATTAAGCAAGCCTTTTTCCAGACCATAACTCACAAGGGGGAGTCATATGTCTACTCTTTGGATCTTATACAGTGAGTTGACTGATACTCCAAGTGTTAGTGCCTTACACAGAGCACTGCTGAATAATATTTGCAACCCACAAAATCAGGAAGCTGGAGGAAGCAACAAAGCCAAAGCAAGAGTTGTAAATTCACAAGGAAAAACATTCACGGAAAAAAATAAATAAGATGCCTTTCACTGGTTCTCTCAGGAAAACACCTCTTTGTGGAAAGAATTTCAGAATGGTCAGGTGTTTGGGTTTAAGCCAAACTATCATTGACTTCAACCTTTTTTTTTATTTGTGTACAAGAAAACTGTAATCCAAATAAAATAAGATAGGACCTTTCACTGCACCAAAAATTCCAACCCTTTCCATCACTTGTTTTCACTAGACAAAGAGATGAGGCCAATGCAGCCATGAGGATGTCCTGGTTCATTTACCAACAAGAAATTCCCCTTCACTTTCCAAGGGGGCATGGGGCCCTGAAGTCAGTAATTTCTACATGTAATAGATCAACCCCATCTAGGAAGTTCTAGTATAAATTTATACCATATGAGAATTTTGCTCAAGATGTGATTGAAGCACCTAAGAATGAACAAAGTAACCTACAGAACAGCTATTGATTTCCCAAAGGGGTGCTTGCAATAGGAAATCAGTTGACAGTGTGCAGGTTTAGGGCTTTAATTGCTCCTAAACCAAAACAAGGTGGAACTATATTTTTAGCCTTTCACAGTACTGTTCACTATTGGAGAAATTCTGGGATGGGATCCTATAAATTGATACATCACATCCTTTTGACCCGGCCTACCAAGGGACTGACTGTAGCTCAACAAGGAGCATTGAAGAACCGGATGCGTTTTACTTTTTTTTTTCTTCTTTCTTGTTAAATATTTTGCCAGATCTGAACCTTGAAAAGAGCAAAATTCTACCCACTCTCCAAAAAGAGCAGCTCAGGATTTTTTTTTTTTCTCATGTTTCACAGTTTTAAAATAAGGAATATGCTTTAATTTCCCTTACATTTTTATTAGGGCTTTTATGGACATCTGGAGGTATGAGATTCTCCATGTATTCCACCTTATGTCTCTATCCCTCCTGTCTTTATTTAACTAAATAAGAATTGCTGAAAGGAGGAAATACCAAAAGTTTGAGATTTTTTTTAGTTTATTATTTTGATCATTCTTTCTCTCCAAAAGAAAAGTTTGTAAATTAAAAGACCTCCAACAATAATTATTACTATTGAACTTGTTTCCCCTAAATTACAGTTAGTCATTCTGACTCTTTTTTGCCTATCAGGCTCATACTGTTGCAGCTAAAGAATGCATGTTGGTTTTGAGGAGGCTGTTCTGCAGATGAAAAATAATTTTAATAAATAAAAGAAAATATTGGCAAAGGAAAACAATCTTTGTGTTTTAAACCTGCCAAAAAAAACCAAACCAAAAAACAAACCAAAAAAAACCCCCCAAAATGAACTATTTTCAGCCTTTGACCTTTCAGATCAGAAAATTCTGAGAAACAGTCAAAACTAGTTTGTTTTCAGCTTTCTCCATCATTTATACCCAATTTCTTCTCCACCCACAGGTTCACCCACTCCACTGCTAATTAAAACAGAACTCAATATCTCTGCCTCTTATCCTTGTCTCTGTGCAGTCAAGAGGCTCCCCGTTCCCTTGAAGCTGGAACGCTTCCTTGTATCCACAGACATGGGCAAAGGGAATTATTATGCAATGTTGAACTGCTGAAGTGGGGAAGGAGAACGTGAAGTATGAGCTCAGGCAGAATGAGAAGGGGGAGATTAATGAGTCTGAGGGGGCTGTAGTCCCCTCCTCATGTGCTACCAGCATGGGGCATTGTGCGTGTTCTTGCTGCTATGGCCCCCAGAAATTCTGATTTTTCTACAAATATGAAATCTAAGTTGTGATCATTGAAGTGTCTATGGACTAGGTTAATATGAAAAGAAGGTGGGGAAGGTTAGGGCAGGGGAGATGCACAAGTTCTTTGAAGATGGAGAAGAAAAAACCACTTTTTTTAGTGGTTAATTTAAGGTCTTATCTCTGTGTCCTTGGAGCCCTGTATTGGTTGAAGTCACCCTTCCCTGCAGGACTTTATCCTCTGAACTCTTCATGAAGTTTCAATGGCATAGCAGGGATAAAAACTTAAGAACAAAAACAGAGAAACAACATTCTTTTCATATTCTTATGGATTTCATCTCAAAGAGAAGAATATCCATAGTCCTGTTCAACTGGTAGACCAGTGCTCCTCCCCCTGTCCTGAGGTCTTTTCTGGGACATTTAGGCCGGGTTCCCACTGTGCTGAGATTCAGAAGTAGCTTTGCAAAGCTCAAAAGCCTCCCAGGAGGAAGCTCCTTTCTCTTTCACTCTTGAGAAGGTCCTGTGGTGCCCCTCTGATTGCTTTCCAGCAGACCCAGCTTCCAAAGCCTCCCCTCCAAGCACGGAGGGGCATTTCTTTCACCTGCCTCTGTCCTCTTGTGTTTGAAGAAAGCTTTGAAGAGAAGCCACTTGTAGAGCATGTTTGGTAATAGGATGTGTCTCTGCAGCTTTGTAGTATGCATCCTATAAATGGCTTTGCTATGGCATTTAATCAATTGTTTCAGCTGTTTATTACCTTGTATATCACAATGCCATGGAGATAGTTGCTTCAGTTAACTTTATTGGATCTGAAGTAAATACACAGGATCCACTTAAAGTCCTCTTGGAAGGATACGCTTTGAATGCACTGAGCCAAAGCAGGCAATGAAGCTCCCTGCCCAACAGCAGAACAAATCTCTGTACAAAATTAAGCAACTGGCTCTGTGCTTTGAATAATCTGTACCACTGTCTTTGAGTGCATGATGAGTTCTAAGAGCATGCCTCAGCACAGAAAAAGTCTTTGCCTTTGCTGTTCTTTCTCAGATAACTCATGTAAAGGCAATGCTGTGGACCCTGACTTCACCCACCACAGTGGCTGCAAGGAGAAAACAAAAGTGGATGTCCCAAAGCTCTTGGAAAACAGTTGGAGAAGTCCCAGCAGAAAGGACCAAAGAGCTCCAGCTTCAGCAGCCTCACAGAAAGCAGAGAATAGAGGAATCTGGAAGACTATGCATTTTCTTGACTCCACTGTTTTATTCTCAGCTTGGTTTGGTCATATTTGATAGACGGCCTGTGGACAACTAACAATGAAGTGGAGATGTCACTACTCATCTCCACATGGGAAAGGACTGAAAAAGGCAAAAGGTGCTGGGCATTCATAGATGGAAAACTTGCTAAGAGCTCAGTTTGCCTCTTGGATAGTCTTGACTGGGTGCTTACCCTCATAGGATGGAGACAGCCACTTGAAGAGGCTTTTTTTGTTTCCCAGAGAAAACCATATTAATAAGAGGCCAGAGTTCCTGGCATCCCTGCAAGTCTGGCTCCAGCTCTAACCAAAACCTGATTTCTTGCAGGCAAATGCAAGAAATCAAGGTTGACAGCCCTTCAGATAGAGATGTGGCTTCAGAGTCCAAGGACACAGGAGTCAAGCTGTGCA
>JAWWEE010000025.1:12315596-12513096 GCA_035221455.1 Xenops minutus
GGTGCAGCCCTCGAGAGCTGGTGGCTGTTAAATCATGTTTTAGTGCCTGGGGTGGGGTCAGTCTCAGTGCCCCGGGAGGCTGTTCTGGGTGCCCAGGTGGTCATGGCATTTGCATGCACATTCAGCCACCTGGGTATTTGTGGGGCCGCTGCAGCCCAGCGCCTCCTGCCTTCATTTGTGTTTTGAACTAAACCAAAATGCTCAGTTGACCATATTTTTTGTTCCAAGCAAGTTTTTGTCCATATATCTTAGGCAGAATCTCTCACCAGCTGTTCCCTGGTATAGTGGTGATGGACAACATGCCCAAACCCCTGTGCTTACACACATTTGAGATAATGTACAGTCACAGAAAGTCAGGGTACACAGGGAAAGGGGTGCCTTCATGCCTTCATGGCCAGGTTACAGAGGTAAAAGTGTCCTCCTGGGGACTGTAGGGTGGCTCATGACCTGGCACACTGACAGCTGGGTTCTCTGAGTTAAAAATACTAAAATCCAGCAACTGAGATGTACCTCCTGTTTCAAGGAGTCAAACCCAAGTGCCCTCCACAGTCATCACTGGGCTGCCGTCTACCTGCAAGGAACACTCCTGTGTGCCAAATACCATCCTGGAGATTTTAGTTTCACAGCAGTGGCTATGTAGGTGAAATGAAAGCCTGGAGAAATTTTGTGAATTAATCTGTTCCAGGCAGTGAGCAGAAGACATGGGCTGCTCTCCCCTGCTGCTTGCACAGCCTCTGAGGGCAGCACAGCAGGCAGAGCCATTCTGCAGAGAGCTGCTGTCATACTTAGTGGAGCATCTAATGCTTCCCAGCCAGCCAGAGAGGCATTGGAGACAGAAATTCGGAGATGCCTCAAACTCTGGGGAACACTAGTCAGCAAGCTGCTGTCCAACAAGCGGCAGTAATCTGAAATAAATCACACAAGCCCAGCTTTTTCCAACAGAAGCTTATTACTCAAAAGAAAGGACACATCCAGGCAATGAGGCATGGTGCTGCTAAATGGTTGGCTCAACATGGGTGTGAGTAAATACAGTAAAATGAGTCCTGCTTGCCCCCAGAGTGAAGACTCAGCCAAGTTCTTTAGAGGTGAGAGCTCGGGCCCTGTGAACTGAGGCAGGGAAATTGATTTCCTTTTCCCTGTTTGAATTAGAAAAGATGGTCTCTGCCTGATGCACTCTCACATCGTTTGGGTCATGGTTTAACTGGCAGCTAGGAACTTTTCTGACTCAGTGAGATCCCGCTTATTTTCCTGAAATAAAAGCTTCTCCTGCCATCCTGCTTCAAAACTCAGGTCATGGAAGCTACAGCTCTGCAAGGATGCAGGACTAGGGTTATTCAGCAAGGTATTGTATCTCCTTCAGGCTCCTGCTGCAAAGAAGCCTACCTGAAGCAAGGTATTCTCATGGGGTTTTATCACCAGCCATCCCCAGGTCAAATAATTACATAATCCTATTCTTTCACATCCCATTCTCATGAGAACACCAGGTTCCTACTCCTTCCAGTAAAAGTGAGGGTCTGATGAGAAAAGAACATTCCTGTCTCTCCCCAGTTTGCCTCCTTGAGAAGCATTTGCCAGGTTGATTGTTCTGGCCATCCATCTCTAGCATGTCATTAATCAGTCAGAACAGCACGCACTCACAAACTGCAGGGCACAAGGGCAGTAACAAAAGCTGGATTTTAATTTTTCACGTTTATCATGTTCATAGTTCTCCATGGCAGCATGATGATTTCTTTCTGTTCATAAAAGACAATTGGGAAAATTAGTTGGTTTCAGTTTAACAAGGTAATGATCCAATTTAGTGGAGATCAAAGCAAGCAGTGTGGCAAATGCAGAATGGTGAAATTAAGTTACTTTATTAATGCACAATGCACTCGCACCAGAATGATTGACTGTCCATTAGGTTTACTGAGCTGCAATTAACAATTAGCAGCAATAGCCTCCTCTGTGTAGGCAAGTAAAGATCTGGATCTTGTTCTTACCTCCAGACAGTGGATATTTCCACCTTGTAAAATCATAATCAATGTAGGCGTGCAAAACAGTGGCCAATTATAGAAAGGGTCTCTTTACCCATGTCTTCTTTTTCTGATTCATGCATCATAATACAATGAAAAATATGCATGTGCTGATGATCTTCACTGTTATGCTGATGGATAATGTGATGACTGGCAGTAGTCTAAAACTTGCAGAAAATCAGAAATAAATACATTTCTGTCATCCATTTTGGTGATTTGTCTATCAGCCAATAACCCCCCTCATAATCCATTACTGGCAAAATCAGCAGTAGCCATTCTGTAAACAAAGTGATTGACAGAGGAGGTGGAGTCATTTGCAAGCTTTAACTGATCTCTGACAGCGTGAGAAGGATTTAGATTTACATTAGTACCTTAGCTGAGTACATTTCTTGTTATCTTCTGAGACAATTCTACAATCATTAAGTTCTCTGATGGCAATTATGTCACTATATTAATTATTTCTCTGTCTTTGATCTTTATAAATGTAGGAGAATAGGATCCTTATTTATGTAATATTCATCTGTTCCTGTTCCTTATTCCTCAGGCTGATAAACCTACAGTCATCTGAAACATGCCAAAGGATTTTTGTTTCAACAGAGGCTCCATGGATTTTATCCTGCATAGTGGCTTGTATATGTATGCATATGCCTGTTCACTTCTGTGCCTGTTCTCCCTTAATGACTTTTGATCTTTCTGTCCAAATTAAAGCAAATTTGACAGCCAGGAAAATTCTTAAATATATCAAGTTCTCACAAGTCTTTTGAAACTAGGTTGTCAGAGAGAGTAAAGAGAAGCTATTAGCAGAGAGAAGCTGCCGTTTCAACTCCTACCAGACATCAAACAATCTACAAGAAACAACAATGTAAGAAAACGTTTAATTTGGCATTTACATCTTGTTGGAGTTCAGAGAACCTACAAGACACATGTCTATAACAAACCATGCGTCCTGCATTGTTTCACTTTTGCAGCTCTTACAATTCGCCCCTGAATAAAGTTTTGCCTTTGCTGACTGAGGGTGATCTGAGACAAAACTGAGAACAAAAAAGCTTAAAATGGAAAGTCACAAGGAGAACACAGAAGGAAAACAGATCAATTCTGTGAGCTTTGTGCAGGATGCACAGGCTGGAGCAAGGGCAATGGTAGCTGTCTCCTGTGTGAGTCCTGTCACTTGGTGCTGATGGCTCTCGGTGTCACTGCCACCACCCTGGCTGAATAAGGAGCAGGGCAATTGGCACAACTTCCCACCGTGGAGCTGTTTTCTCCCAGTCTTTGGTAACAAACTATAATAGCCCCACTGACTTCCTCATTAGGAGACAGAATGCATATCCAGGTTGCCTATTTCTAACACCCAAAACATCTTTAGGCAGATTATTTTGCAGGTATTGCCAAATTAAATATTCAATTTTTTGCTACTTTCTGCACGTACCTGGGCCTGTCTAAGGCTTGTCATTACTTATTCTCCATTTTACCCATGCATAACATGCACAGACTTACACTGAAAACAGTTTGAGTCATTGGGGAAATGTTTGAATTTGTTTTAATTTGCTGTTTTGTTTTTTAAATTTGAAGCTATACCTTTGCAAATGTGCAGATAGGCATGTGAAGTCACATATATGCCCTCCTAGATATATAAACACACTCCTGTATGAAATTAGGAGTGAGTATAAGTATCTATGTCATCTGATAGAAGATAATTTGTGTGTTCCTTTTGGGAGAGACATCTGGTAAAATTTAAAAATATTACTTTTGCTACTAAATGTTAAAATACCAGGAAAAAAAAAAAAAAGCTTGCCAAGTAGAGAGCCTTACAATTTGTAACTGGAATTTCCATGCTTGATGGCCGTATTGTCTAGTATTTAGTGAACTGCATTTGACATCAGGAGTGTTATTTACATTTAGACAAACAGTTTAAAAGTTGCTAAATTGCCTGTGTGTCTCCAAAACGTGCACAGCTTTCCCCCCACACACACAACAATCCATCTCAGGAACTGTTATCAGCACAATGATTAGTTTTATCTGCACTGAGGAGCTGTCATAAGCAGAGTCCTGGTGCAGAGTCTATTTGCTCTGCCAAGATAAAATGACTGATGTCCCTATGCATGGGAACTGGATATTTCCTCTGGGCAGTGCAATTTGGGAAAGATTGGAGTTGCTGCCTTATGTTAGAGCTTCTCCTCTGCTGTGCCTCATTGCTTTCTTACCAGAGTCGCTGGGGAAAGTCTCTGCACTACCTGCTTTGAGAACTCTGTCTGTCCTGAGCAGCATGGCATAATTTATATGTAGGACACTGATGACAGCACTGAAACTAAAATAAATACTTATTCAGGAGGTGGGATTGCAGTCAGACTGCAGAAGTACATATCACAAAAAATGGAAAGTATTCTAGAATTTTCATTTACAAAGACATGCATGCCATATCCTAAAAGCACATGTCAGTAAATACACTTGATGAATAGTAGGGATTCATGGCATGTTTGGGTGGTGGAAGAGTATCTCCTCCAGAAAGTTTTGACAATTTAAATAGCTTTGCTCTCTCCAAGGAGGCAACCTGCAAGATGTGAAGGGATGAAGAAGAACTCTGTTTACAATTAACAATCTCAGTCCTAAAAGATATGAAGTCAACATCATGATAGATGAAGACAGAAGAAAAAGACTCGGGAGATCCTTGTTTCCTCTTACAGTTCTGTCCCATAAGTGAGATAATCAAGACTCAATGTCCCCCTGGGGATACCATAAGACAGATGACATTCTTGGCACTGAGACCACAACTGAAAGTCTCTCCCGAGGGGCTCCTCCTCTCAGGGTAGGTAGAACCACAGATCTTTTACAGCAATACACAATTTACTCTCTGACATCAGGGTTAGGGTGGCAGGTGGTAGTTTAAGCATGTCCCAGCAGAACAGGATATTGCTCTTGACGTGACAATAAAGAACATTGATAGTTGGCTCTCAATTCATTTCCCTCATTGTTCTTCATCCAAGGACAGTTAAAAGGGATTCACTTATCTCACTAAAATTTCTCTAACATGCCATGCATAGTTAGAAAACTAAAAAATCGGCCATGCCTTTGTGAATCATATTCTATCAAATCCATTATCATCTTTTGAAAAGACAACAGCCCTCCTCCTCTCTGGAGACATGACATTTCAGCTCCAGGTGAGGCAATTACAGAGCTGATTGCAGGGGATGGAAACTGCTGTATAAACTCTGTGATTAAGAACTTGATTTGTATTTATTTATATTTGATATGTGTTTCATTTAGCTTTTCCATAACTGAATGCAATTGACATGCCATGGGGAGGTTTCACGTGAACAAATCCTCTTTTATTGTTGTCTTGGGTTAATGGTCAATACTAGAACCTCTCATTTTTTGATTGGGGATATGATTTTTAGGGCTGCCTCGTGAAAAACACTGCATTCATTCTCAGGCATGAAAGGATTTTGAATCCAGGCAATATATGTGTATAAAGGAACACACAGGAAGCTTTACAGCACTTCTGAAGTCTGGTATTTTTCCATTCACAATGTTGTACCACTGTTGCATCCATCGATTACTCATTCCTTGTGTAGTCCTTGCAATTGACTTGTTAGCTAAGCTTCTTCCCCATAAACTGCAAAGATCTCAATGCTGAGTTAAAATGTCAGTTCTCTGCTGCCATCTTGTTTAAGCTATTAAAAAAAAAAAAAAAAAAGAAAAAAATTAACTCTGAGTTGATGTGTACCTGGTCAAAGCAGTTGGCCCTTTAGAACTACCCCATCTGAACAGATATCCGAATTTTGATTGGGGTTCTCATGCCTTGAATGTGTGCATTTTTAATTTTCCTGACCCTCAACACCACAGGGACACTTCTACATGGTCTTCTGTGGGATGGGCATTCAACGTGGTCATCTCTTTCCCTCTGCCCTTGTTGCATTTCTTTGAATACCTTAAATGTTGTAGCAGTCAGGTTAGAAACACAAGTAGATCCATACATTGCACCATAAAAAACCCCTCCAAAATATTAACTCAGATATATATCTGTTGATTTTCGAGATCTTCATATTTTGTGGGGGAAATGGAGCTGTTGAGGGCACCCTATGAAGCTGCCACCAGTGCTGCAGTGCCAGGGGCAGCACAGTCAGGAAACTGCTCTGGCTTTAGGAGTCTGCAGGAGACACAGAGCATCCCACTCATCCCAATCCAGACTGGCCCAGGGGACAGCACACATGCTGTGCAGAGTGTGTTGCTCACACTGATAAGTAGACCAGTATGATTAGAATAATGATGGGAGCAGTGATTGTCAAAATGTCCATCAGCTACTTCCATGGCTGTAACTGTGAGTAATGGAATGAATCAATTTGCATTTCTTTTGGCTGTTGGGGTTTTAGATCCCTGCACTTAAAGAATGACAGTTTGGTTCTTTGTTTATCCACCAACATCTGCACTGAGCTGGGTGCTCACTACAGCACAGGGACCGAAGCAGCACAAACATCCGACCTCAAAGTAATTCACTGTTTTTACCAGCAGGGGTAGAGCTGGAAGTGTATCTGCACTTTAATTAACGGTGCTAATTAGTGGCCTTCAGGCAGGCACTGACTGACCATTTTGTCAGCAAGAACAACAAGGCTGCCCTAGCTCTTCATCTGAGAGAGGTACAAAATGCACTTAGAAGATGATGATGATGGTAATAATATTTTATAGGGAAAAGGTACATACCAGAGATATTACTTCCATTTCTCATGATCACAGATGCTTCAACACTGTTAGCTCCAAAGAGCTGTCCTGTTTTGGAGGCATCTCTTCTTCTTGTCACTGGTCCTTCTCCTTCAGCAGATCCACTGCCCTGTCAGTGATTTGGGACATTTTCCCCTCACTACTTTCATCTCCACCAATTCAAACTGTTTCTGTTTTCGGCCCTCATCCCTTTTTCTGACTTTTACACATCTTTTGCAATATTTCTGTCATCTCTAAAGTTTGATTGGCTTCCAAGGCAACACCATCTGCCTGTTTAACTAATATGCTTCGCATGCCTTCTTCCTGATCACTAAAGGTGATGTTAAATAAGAACAATCTTAAGACAGATTCCTCTGCTATAATTTTTAGCTACATCTGACAATTTGATGCCTCAAAAATCTATCGTTACCCATTGTTTACCATCAGTCAGCCAATTTTCTGGCCAGATATGGTGCTCATATCCAGTTCTGTTGAAATTATTTTCTTCAGGCCAATTTATATTCAGTACAGAAGAAAATTAATCCTGTGGTAAGATAGGTGTGATGAATTGCTCTCTGCTCATGCTTATCCTCTCTACTGAAAATGTAACAAGCTCTATATCCGACCTTGACTCCATAAAAATTTGTTAGATTAATATAAATGCCTATTTTTCTCCTACTTGTCTAAGATACTTTGTGGCCATTTTCTTCCTGATTTACTTGAAGAATTCAATAGTGCAAAATTGTATTACCAATATCAGGTAATCTCAATTGAGTGAATTCTTAGCAGGATTTATATTAGCAGAGATTTCTTTGTAAGTGGTTGATAGAGGGTTAAAAAAGAGTAATATGTATTAAAAGTATGTATATTGTTTGTTCCAAAATTGTTACATCACCAGCAGACACAAAAGTTTGAAAGCAATTTATTGACCTAGATAACAATCTGTGTGTTTAATTGAAACATTTATTATTCACTTAGTAATCTTTTATGAACCGTTAAGAAAATAATGGAATATGAAGTGTGACAGCAAGTTTCTCAATAAGGTTTACACTAACAGGACAAAAAAAACAGCTCTAATCTCCGCCTCAGGTTGTACATAAGGTCCATTGAAACAGCACCAATTTATTATTATCTGTACTCTCAGCAGAGCACATGAACCCAGCACGTGAATGGTTTTCATGCCCAGCTAGGCAGGAAAGTGATGTTATCTTAGCAAGCCCTGGGGCTGGGAGGCTCTGATGAAGACCCTGTGCTCACCATGCTGTGGAATAGAAACAAAAGGGGGGGGGGGAAACAAACAGAAATTCCCTCTAATGCTTCCTATTTTACTTTCCAGTCTGGCCTATTTGAACTAGAAATGTCCTAAAGGTCACATCTAAGGAAAAGACACAAATAATTTCTTAGTGAAA
The DNA here is from genome assembly GCA_035221455.1 of Xenops minutus. Classification (NCBI taxonomy): domain Eukaryota; kingdom Metazoa; phylum Chordata; class Aves; order Passeriformes; family Furnariidae; genus Xenops; species Xenops minutus. Next base: position 12,323,710 of record JAWWEE010000025.1, read on the forward strand.
GTGTGCCTTCAAGTAGCCTTTGTCCTCTTCATGTCAGCTGGTAGAAAGCACGCTGAACCCCTCACTCCATCAAAACAGAAAAGAAGAAAAGTTCATAATGCACATTGGTTTGAACATACCGTCGTCACTGTACTGCCACCACTCTTCTTCCATGCATGCCTTATCCTGAAGTGTTTTCTTTTCAGAGCTCTCCATGGCTTTTGTAATTATACTAACGTACTTTCTGTATTTACTCTGCTTTTGCAAAGTGTCACATGCAAAGCAAGACATTTGTCAGTGTCAGTAAGTTTCTCATCTTAGGAAAAAACCACTCCAAAACAACAACAGCAAAACCAAACCAAAACACAAAATACCCAAACAAACAAAAAGCACACAACAAGTGGGATCAAGCAGCAGTGATTTTGTTTTTTGTAACATTAAATCTTCTCAAAATCAAGGCAATAACTGTGGGCTGAAGATTAAAGGAATATATGCTTTGGAAAAATATACTTCTTTGTTTTCTGACTTTCATGCATCCAAAACCCAAACCTTTTAGTTCTATGACTGGCATAAACTGACTGAATAGTGAATAGTCAAAACTTGAGACCTAAAAATGTATATGGAGCTTGAAATGATCTCCCACTGTAAACTATTCAAGACCTTCTAAAAGCTAGTGAAGGAGCTACTCATGTTTATTGCATGGGCTGTCTTATAGACAGAAGAATTCAGTATTCAGTGCTGCTGTTTAAGTATTTTTCATCCATATGTAGAAATGTTAATGAGAAATAGCTTGTTGAAAATCATCTGAGCTTGATTAGCTGCCAGCTCTTGACATCATGGCCAGGATCCTCACTGCAGCATCATCCAGCCCTTCCTGGAGAGCAGGGCATGTCCCCTGCTGCTTGCTTGAGTCAGTGGAGTTTACAGCAGCAAGGATACACCTTTGGAATCATCCTCCAGTAATGATGAGGGGATGAAACGCCGCTGGCAAGGTGCTGAAGGAGAGGAATCCACTCCTGCTGGGGAGATGGCTTCTGAGCTAGTCAGCTGGTGAGGGGGATACTCAATCTAACTCCTTCACAAGGCTTCAAGCTCCATTTTAACATTGCTTCTCATCCAGCTAATGGGTAGAAAGCTTCAGTTAATTTCCATCTTCCATCTCTCCATGATCAGTTTATGCTTCTTTGGCACCATTAGCTCGCAGAGTTCTGTTCCTCAGTTCATTTACAAAGGGAAATCAATTTTCCTGTTTGAAATGCTACACAAATTTCCCAGTCCTCAAGTTATCTGACCTGCACATCTCTAACTTGAATGGATCTTTACTGAACATGAGTGAGCAGAAGAACACCTGGCAATCCAACACCTCACACAACAATACTGATCCTTTATCTCTGCAGGATATGCACGTTCTGCTACCTCCAAAGATTAGGTTTACTTTTTATAGCTATATAACACCAGTGGCCTAGAGTCCATTTGCAGTTTGATTAATGTGTCAGGTGGTTTTTTTCCTCTGCTGAACTCTCCAACCCAACAGGAACTGTTGTTATATACTCTTAAATGTGCACAACATTTGTGTAATGTCAATATAATTTAACAAATAGAATGACTTTGCAGTTTACATTGCATTTATTTTATTTTTGATTATTCCAGTGCCCAAAGTCACCTATTTATTAATCTGTAATATGCTGAGCGTCTTCCAAAATGAATATGGTTTTTCAACTTCGTGCTATTAGCAAATTAAATTTGCACACTGACATTTTTTTGCTTGCAGATATTAATGAAAATATTAAATAAAATTAGCCCTAAGGATGATTTTCAGTTTTGCTGATGGTATAAAATTATTCAGGGTAGTAAAAACCAAAACTGATCATAGAGTTCTGAGGGAGGAAGAAACTGGCAGATTAAATTCAGTGTCGATAAATGCGAAGTAATGCACATGGGGAAAACAACACTAAATACACATATGCAATGATAAGCTCTAAATTAGCCATTATCATTCTGCAAAGAGATCATAGAGTCGCTGCAGATTGCTCAACAAAAACATCTGTTCATTGCCCTGCGGCAGGCTGGAAAGGTAAACAGAATGTAAGGTATGAAAGCAACCAAGAGCAGCAGGGAAAGCAGAACTTGCCACTGAATGAGCCCCCAAATTGCCCACACTTGCATACTGCATGCACTGCATCAAAATGAAATAGGAAAACTAGTGAGCATACAGAGAAGAACAACAAAGACAATCAAAGACATGAGATGGTTTCTGTACTGGGGGCGATTCAATAGACCACAAGTCTTCAACTCTGAAAAGAGGTGACTGGGTGAAGAAGTGATAGAATTATATAAAAGAGTGGCTGGCAGGAAAAGGTGAATAAGGAATGATTAGTCTCTCTTCCCCTGTGAGAGGAACTTGGGAGCATCAAATGAAATCATGAGGCAGAACTTCTTTAGCAGACAAGGACAGAGTAGATGCTCCCTGCTATCTTACAGGAATTAGCAATATGCATGCATACAACAAACAGTACCATGACAGCATTTCCCAGTCCTCTTTAGATAAATAGAATTCATTAGATGGGTGAGTGCTGTGTTTTGCAAGTATAGCTTCCTTGGACTAATACTCCTGTTATCTTAGAGAGATATTTTGTTTGCTTGTTTTGCTTTTTGTTTTGTTTTTTTTTTTTAATATATATATTATTAAAGGGGGCCTGTTTGCAAATACCATTTGATCTTAAAAATCTTGGGATATTTCCAGCCAGCTCCCAGTGAGTAGCTGCCAATCTGGTCCATGACTTTGGTACAGTACCTAGGAAATTAGTGGGACACAAATTAGTATTAGCAGATCTCCTGATCATCAGGAGATCAGTTGTCACTTTCAATGACACTCACTGCCACCCTGATTCTTTTAATTGTCCTACATGGAAGAAAAAAAATAGAGTCTGGTAAGGTCAGCCCAAATGGAGTGTTAGTCTGGGATACTTACTTTTGGAAATTAGTTTTTTTCCCAATTGTCAGAAGCAGCTGATCCTTGCAGAATAACTCAGGGATGTCTTAGATCAGATTAAGACAACATTTCCACTGACAGACTGTGTGGGCAATGAGGATCAGAACGTCTTCTGTGGGTCCCATTCCACAGGCAGAGAACTCCAAAGATTTGCTAAGCATGTACTGCATGAAAAATAATAAAGTCTGTCCAGCTGTCAAGGGGCCTCTGGCCATTCCCAGAGAAGCACAACAGGCACATTTCCCAATCTGCCTGTCAAATGGAGAAAGGTGTCTGTGTCCCAGACTCTCAGAGAAGAAAGATCATAGGAATCATAAGTGGAAATGATGCCTAAATATTGCTTTGTTTGAGAAGAGGCCAGAAAGAAGAAAAGCACTCACAGTTAATTCCCCACCCACTTGAAGCCGAAGAGGATTTTTCTGGGAAAAAAAGGGTTAAGAAAGTTTTACTAAAACTCCCTTAGTTTGTTGGAAATTCTGGCATGGTAGCTGTGTAGCTTTCTTAAAAGGTCAATGAGAATCTCATGAATAAAACCTAACTCTATAATGAAAACACAGTATTTAAAATTTCCCTGGATCTCCTTGCTCAAAACTGATTAAGAGCAGACCTGCTGCTCTCCTGTAAAATGCTTCTAAATGAGTCATTTGTTCATCAGCAAAGCCCCAAAAGTTCAGATGCAATTGCTTAAGAAAGAACATTTTCAAAACTATGGCATATCAGTTGGAAGACGCTGATAACTTCCAATCCGCAGGAGGGCCCTGCTAAAAAAAGAGCTGAGATAACTTCCCTTTTAAGGTTTCCCCAGCTGACTGATTAAAAAAGTCACAACAGAAAATTCAAAGGTCACATTTTCTCAAGTGTCACTGAGAACTTACTGTCTGAGAAATTAGATGAGATTAAGATGCAAAACACTAAAACACTGTGAAATCAAATTTAATCTTCCAATGTTTTGCTGCTTTATAAAAAGAAAAACAAAACCTCAAAACCCAAAACAAACTAAACAGGTGGGGGAATTTGCGTTTTAGGAAAAACCTTACTGGAAATATGCCACTGCCAGTGGGGTTAATACAGTTTTACTATATTTTGTTATTTTGCTTAAGGAACTGGTCTAATTTATATCAGCTAAAAGCACTTTCTAAGATGAATTGAAAGCAAAAGGATTTACTGCAGCTTATGCTCTCATGAATTTCCTTTAGATATCTCTGAAGGACAAAACTGAAGGTCAGTTTTACTGTCTATATAAGCCAATCAGAGAGCTCTAAAATGGTAAATTTTCTCCAGATGATAACTAAGAAAAGATTGAGGATTTTCATCCACATTTAACAAAATCTTTACTATTACAAGTTAATTTGTTCAGCTGCTCCTGGGCACAGCAGCAGAGAATGGGACTAGAGGTTTATTACAACAAATACTTGATTTGAGGGACAAAGTGGAAGCTGCTAAAGCAAAACCTTTAGAGACAGCATGTCTGAGAAGCTGTGCATGGTCTCTCTTGGCTTCTTCTCCCCGCTCATGCCATTCTTGGGTATAATGACAGGGTGTTGTTTTTCCTTTTTCAGATGTTGACAGTGGATTATACACCCAGAGCCAGGCCCATTTAGGGAAAGGCAGGAAAAGAGTCACAGGCAGGAGGGCTCAGGAAGCAGGAATTGTGGTCAGCAAATTAAAATGCAGTTCTCTACAAGGAAGTAAAAACCTTAGAAAAAGCATAAAGAAATAGAAAAAGGAATGCACAGGACTTCTCAAGGGTCAGACACATTGTTTAACCCACTGTCTCACAACCACCAGCAGAGTTACAGCAGTGCAAAGGTGTGTGGTTATCTCAACACCTGGCTGAGGGAAGAAACTTGTGGAGTCCAAAGCTGTTGTAATAAGAGGAGAAAGGCTTTTTGGTATGCAATAGGCTCAAGTAGGTTGGAATAAGAGCAGCCTGTCTCACTAGAATGAAAGATTTGCAGAGGAAGAAAAAAAATATGCATTTCATTTTAAAAAGTTATATATTTCATTATAAACAATAAGAAAAGTAAGCAAGCAAACAAACAAAAACCCCCTCAAAATGCCACCTAGCTTCGCTGACTTCATGGGAGTGCTGACATGTACTTGCTGAATCAGAATGTAGACGTGGGACCTTCTTTTTAAACAGCATCACAGTCACCTACCACTGTTTTAATATATCAGGAGCTGGTTCTCCTTTTTTGAGAAGTACTATCTCCAGCCTGCAGCACGTGTTCCACAGCAGGAGAGCATCTCGTGAGATATTCAGTCTGGGATACCTTGAGCTCTGCTAGAACTGGGAGAAAGCAGTTTCAAAGGCAGTTTTCTTCTGTGATTTTTGGTTGCTTTTTTTATTTTTTTAGTCTGTGTTTTTATCCTCCAGTTTGGAAAATCAGTTCAACCAGTTTAAGTAAATCAAGCAGTTTGAATGGACATGGACAGTTAAGACATATAGAAGCTGATGGACAGTTTCTAAGGAGGTATGAACATTTCTCTTCCTTCAGGAGAGTGGAAAATGGGGACCTTGGCAGGACAGAGGGGCATCCAGGAGTCAGAGCCTGGGAGCAGTGGAGAGCACTGTGATTGTCCTCAGGGAGACAGGCAGATCAGTGCAAAGACAAGGACAATGACCACACCAGAACCTTGCAGAGTGGGAGGTGTGGGGAAAACCACCTCCTCCTGGGCTGTTAGGATGGCTATGAACAGGAATGAGACACAGATCTCAGAATATTCCTGGATGAAGGGGTTGGAAAACCTTTGCTGACTGTTCCCGTAGCTCTAGGAGGCTCAGGGCATCATCAGTACTTGAACAGCACCAGTAGCTGATGCTCCTAAGCATCACATAGGTCTGTCTTGAGGACAACAGCCAGAAGCCAATGGCTTTCTGAAGCCTTGTCTGGATTCCAGCTGCCAAAGAGCAAGACTTGGAATTTTGCCCCCAGAATACAGGACTGGACACATTCCTGTTCAAGCCTGAGTCTAGGAAAATGTCACAGCATCAGGACATCCCATGGGAACCACAGACATGTAAGGTACAATAGTGCCTGCTGAAGTACTTTCAGATGACCCACTACCAAAAGAGATAAATCTATAAAGCTTTACTGAGCTTTAATTTTTTTGTTTAGTATTTTCAGATGCTAACAAATCCTGCAGTGATTTGGTCCTCCTTGCAATATGAGGTGATTAAGATCTTTCCTATCACAGAGTGCTCAGTTTTCCCCTCATGCCACAGTCTTTATTCCCTGTGTGGTAATGTGGCAGCAAGTTTTAGTACCACTCAACTTGTCAGGATTATATTTTTTTCCTTTTGAAAGCATTGCTATCTTCTAAACACTTGCTCTAATCCTCCTGGAACAATCTCTCTTTCAATTATTAAAAGTATCCTCTTAGACTCATCCAATTAAAAATGAAATTATTTGAAATGCTAGATTGGTGGCTGGAGCAGACTTCAGTCTTGTTGTGGTTTTTCACTCATTGAGCAGTGACCCTGAAATCAATATTTCAGCAGGTATGGTGCAGAGCCATCCCACCAGTCTGTGTCTGTGACCCTTGGTAGGAATATATATCTGTCTATCTATCTAAAGACTCATGTGTGTATATACTACTGCAGAAATATGTTTCTTTGAACATGTTGTTTTTCTTTAATAATTTCCATCAGTTTAATGGAATTCACCTTCCCTTTCTAGCAAGGGACTCATTTCTTGAGATGCCTAGATAAAATAACTTCAGCTTTTTCCTTGTCCTGATAAAACATCCAGGCACAGAAATCTCTACATTCTGAGGGCAAACACAGACAGCTGGTCAATTCATTAGGTAATTAGGCTACTAATAAATCGGACACACTTCTTCCTCCTCCAATAATAGTCATGTCAACTTCCCACACAACATTTATCTATTTTTTTTCTTTTCACTCCACTGTATTCAAGCTCATTTGGGTCTTTCTTTCTTCCCTTGGTTCTCTTCAAAGCTGGATGCTTCTCCCTAAAGAGGAGTCTGACATCCCCAGGGGTGACAGTCCAAGAAATGGAAACTTGGTCCTGTTTCTCATTCCCAGCCTCTTTGCAAAACCTCTGCCTTCTTGCACTGCTTGACTGTGCAATCCAGAGACAGGACCTTGATTCTCATCGGGACCCAATTTTCCCAAACAAAGCTGGAACAGTTCCCTTCTCACTCCTTATGCATCTCATATTCTCTAAATCCATCTGCAGCTTTTGGACTGTCTTAGCAATGTTGGATCAGAATTTGCAAATAATTTCACTCGACAAACACAAAAACATAAAGTGTTGAATTTTGCTGTTTTTCAAGCAGAACATTCAGAAGTTTAATTTCCAAGCAATCCTTCAGACTGAAGAGCAATGTCATGACTTCTGAAAGGAGGGTTATCAGCACATGGAAATGACGTGGTGTATTTTGCATACCAAGGAAAACAGCCTCATGATTTGCCCCTAGTTTAATTATTTATTAAAAAAAATATAAACCATTAAAAAAGCACAAATTGACTCAAAAAATATTTTTTTTTTAAAATTTTGACTTTTTCATCCAATAAAGGACAAAAATTAAACATCTGCCAGGCTCTTAAGATGAGTGTTCTCAAATTCAATGTTGCCAGCCTTGGGGTTTTATGCTGATTCTTAGAGATTTGACTAAATATGATAAAATTTCATTTTCTTAAAGCACGTAGTCAATTAAGAATCTCATCTTTTCCCTTCAAAAGTCTTTTACAAGCTCTCCCAATCCCTTTGGAAAGGCTGGAAGCATGGCCTAAGTACATGCCATTGGTTTAGTAACTAAAAACAAACTGAAAGATCACAAATGATTTATACTTCCAAACACAGCTTTGAAAAGGGGGTTTGGACCCAAGGGCCTCTAGAGATCTTTTTCTGCTCAATTTTTACTTTGATTCTCCAAAATCCTCACTTCAGAGGATAGTTTGAGGGTATTTTGGAATCATTCTGAGGATCTGAAGGGCTCACTGTTGATATACCAGCTCCCACAGATCTCAGTGAGAGCTGGGGATGCTCAGACCAAGCTCTGTGTCAAATCTCCATCTGCAGAATGTCACTTCTCTCCCTCCCAGGGTCTCTCTGGTCACTGGCAGTAGGGACCTGTCTGCATCCAGCTCTGGGGTCCTGAGCACAGGAAGGACATTGACCTGTTGGAGTGAGTTCAGAGGAGGCCAGCAAGAGGATTAGAGGGATGCAACACCTCTCCTCCAAGGAAAGGCTGAGAGAATTGGGATTGCTCATTCTGGAAAAGACAAGGCTACAGGGTGACCTAATTGTGGCCTTCAGTACCTGAAGGGAGCCTACAGGAAAGATAGACTTCTTAAAAGAGTGTGTCGTGACAGGTCAAGGGGGAATGGCTTCAGACATCAGAGAGTAGGTTTAGATTAGGCATTTGGAAGAAACTCTTTTCTGTGAGGGTGGGCAGGCCCTGGCACAGTTCAGAGAAGCTGTGGCTGCCCCATCCCTGGAAGTGTCCAAAGTCAGACTAGATGGAGCTCTAAGAAATCTGGTCTAGTGGAAGGTGTCCATGCCCATGGCAGGGTGAATGGAGCAAGATGATTTTAAAGGTCCCTTCCAGCCCAAACATTTCTGTGGTTCTGTGATAACACATACTTCATGCAAGATTTGGGACAAGCATGATTACAAGAACTAGCAGGGAGTCCTGATGACGTGACAGAATGATTTGGTTGTTCAAGGAGGACATCCTGATGGTTTGGAGTTTTTTCTTGTCTTTCGTTTTGTTTTGTTTTAATTTCATAGAGAACATCCTGAAATCCTCTTAAGCACAAGGAGGGCTGAAACCCAACAATGTGAAGCTTTTATAAACAACTGGTGAACCTGGGAGCAAGGGCAGTCATTAGTCTTTTGTCTTCATGAAGGCTGAGCTTAGGCTGTGAGCACACCACTGACACTAGTAAAGCAAAGCTAAAAATAAGAAAAGAAATACACCTTTAAAAATCCCCATAAACTAGGTCAAGCGTTTAGGACACCAAATGAAACCAGACTTAAAGACAAATCAAAGCGAAAATAGACAAAGGTTAAAGAACAAGCTGAAATAGATTCATCAGGCAAGAGGTTAAAACTAAATAAATACAACTGTTTGCAAGTTGTCCAAAAGCACAAATCCCAGCATGTATCCTTCCCATGGTCACTGACTGGGTGAAGACCTTGGAATCTGTAATTTTATACATGGTTGTCTGAAACAGAACAGATGTGTGAATGTCACTGTTGTGCCAGCTTTTGGTGTGGGCAGCTGGGGCTTCAGCCCATCCTACAGCCCCCTCTGCCATGCCCTGGGGGCTCCTCTTCTTACCTTCCCTGGTCTGTATGGTACCAAACTCATTTGGGGCAATACTTGGGTTTCATTAACAACAAAAAAGGGAATGCCTGGCAAAGAGCTGAAACAGCAAAAGTGGTTCATGGCTCCTGACAGCCCAATTCCAGCCTCTCCCTCCTCCACACACAAGGCAGGTCTCAGTGCAGTGGATGACCTCTAAGAGCCCACCTCCCCAACAGGTCCTTGGAGGGAAGGCAAATAAAGAACAGTGCTTTCCACCATATGCTTAACCTGCAGGTTAGTTGCTTCACTACTGTTGTATTTAATTGTTCCCAGTGAAATCTATCTAATTGCCTTTCATTTTACCCATTTGAGTAATAATAAGAATATTAATAATAAATTTACCAAGACCTTTAAAAGAGCAGAAAATTAAAAAAGCCATTTCCCATGCAAGCAGGCGAAAGAAAATGACTACTACAATGAGAAATGCTTCTTTCCTGTATGGAATAGAAGAGGAAAAATAGCAGCTGGCACAGGTAGGCTGACACAGCCACTGCCTTGTGCAAGTAACTGGTAAATGTGGGTGCTGGGAGGTGAACTAATGACCAGCTGCCTCATTTCCCCAGTATAAACTGGAATAAAGGATTTGCAAAGTTGTATGCTGATAGTATACACATTTCAATATAGCCACATGAATATTCATGAGTGAAAACCGTTCTACTTCTTAATAGCAGCTTATAGCCAAATGCCAACATTCTTATCCAGAAAAATCTCTCATTTAGCTGGGTGGGAGATCTGCCCAAACTCGGGCGTTCAGGAACTGATTTTAAATGCATGCCACGCAAAACAGTTTCCTGTTCTCCTTCACCCCCAGCACTAGATTGGCACCCAGAAATACCAAAATTCAATAGTGGCAACTGTATTTTTAATATCTTGGGGAACTGTAAATACTCTTCCAGAACAATCAAGACTCTTCCTCTAGAAAAATCCTCTATTGTACCAGACAGCTTCTCCAATGACTTGGTGTCTCAAAGCCACACAACGTGCTGGAATGTCACACCCAGGACCGAGCCTCGAGGGGTTGGCGGATGGGAAAGGCACGGAATATTGGAGTGTGCACATTCCCGGAGTCCCAGCTTGCTGGTTTGCAAAGTACATAGTGATACCAGTGTGGAAAAGGTTATTGGAAATGCAGGATTCTGCAGTGGTTCTGAGGCAGCATTTCCAAAGCGAGCAGCCCTGCTCAGCTCACTGCTCTCCTTTGTCAGGCAGGGAGAAAGCGAGCCCTTCTTAATCACCCCAAAGTCAATGAGGGGCACTGCCACCCTGTCACTTGATGATTAATTACTGCATCTGCAGGCAGGGCTGCCAGCAAAGCAGTGGGCATCATCCATGACGCATATGCAGCCATGTATTTAAAAGGAAATCTGTACAGTCACAGCAGTAGCGTGGACAGGGGAGGCGAAGGGGGGGCCTTGCCCCAGTCAATCGACATCTGCCATCCAGCAGCTGCAAGACCAACAAAGCTCCTTCAGAAGGAAACAAGAGAAAGCCCTCAAGCCACTGGAGGAAACTGTGCTATTATTCATCTTCTTCCCAGTGCGAGTATTCAATCTCTTCCCACCCAAATGTTCCCAACATAATTATTTCCATGGGTACATCTAAAGCCACCGGTGCTGGAAATTCATGAAAGAAACACACTGGGAATCTTACCGTTTCACTGGGCTTGAGAGATCAGGCTTTGGGAAGACCTTTATATGCCAGTAATTTTATATAGTTTTGCTGTATTTTCTGATTTTAGGTACCAACAGAACTGTGAGGGTGAGTGGCATATACATGTCCTCGTAAAAACACACAGACACATTGCAAAGAGGGGTCTGGGAGATTCACAGGAAGGGGCAGGTTAGGATTTCTGTTTTCTCAGCTCCTGCAGAACTGCTTGTGCCAAAAAAAAAAAAAAAGAAAGAAAGAAAAAAAAAAAGGGAAGAAGAACATTTGGAATTAAATAAAGGAGGATTTTAAAGTATTACTTTTGTGTGACTATACCTCTCCCAGCCTGGCCCACACTGCTAGAGGGTGACACTTCTTTTCCATCCACTCCCCTGGGCCTGTCCCCTGGCTTAGAGCATACATGGCACAAGTGGGTGGTGTTCAGTTTTCATTGCTCCTTTGTCCCAAAGCTGGAGGCATCTTTTTGTTTTAATGGCACATTGTGTTCCTTGACAAGACAGAGCTAATGCCCTGAGCGGGATTCTATTCACACAGCAGCACTGGATTAGAGATTTCATTTTCCTTTTTAACAAATCAGTATAGCAGATGGTATTGGGAAAAGAAAATGCACACACTACAGGGATGTAGCAGAGCTCACCAGATCCTTGCTGCCCAGGGAGCAGCACTAAAAGGCAGATCTATTCAAGCCCAAGACATTACGAACACTGCCTCCAGTTTTTTAGTTCCCCTCTCAGAGCAGAGACCCCATGTGCTCCCAGCTGCTGTAAGGTCTTCCTGGAGCCTTCTCTTCTCTAGTTTGGATATTTAGTGAAGGAAATTTGAAATGGTCAAACTGTCACCACGCAGTCAGAATAGTCATGAGCAGTGTGAAAGTGAATTAACTTAGGGAAACTCTCCGTATCTCCTGTGCACAGCTTGACAAGAAACAGTGTGTAAGAGAGATCCTCTTCCTTTCTCCATGAAGCCACAGTTTTCTTCCTGCCCCCAGACAAAAAATTTAAAAGAATCTGTCAGCTGTCCTAGGATAAAATAGCATAACATATTAACAATATTTTAACTTCTTGGCTTTTGACATCCACTCACCATTACGAACTATTTAATAGCTGAAGGAAAAAAAGATGCTGTAATTTTCTCTACAACAGTCGCATCTTCTCTTTGTCCTCATCAGTCTTCTACTGGCTTCTTACAGCTAAGTAGCATCAGGAGGGCATTATCAGCAGCAGTCCCCTTATCAGACAAAGCCACAAACCTGCTCAAGAGTCACTGCATAGATTGTTTCTTTTCAGTGAGCAAAATATATCTCACTGCAGTTCTTTTTTATGAAAGCATTTTGAAGCCTTTCTGTGCTGCATGCTTGACACTTAGTCAAGTGTCCTTTGCACAGACTGCTGCTGTAAGTTACTTCTTTGGAACAAAATTTGTCTCTTTCAGATAAATAATTGGAAGAAGGAGATGGAGGGTGACCTTAACACTGCAGATTCCCCTGAATTTTGTGCAAGAGGATGGGGGATGTGGCTCCAAGATTTCAGACAGGGAGCAAGGTCCCCCTCTTCATTCGTCATAAGGGACAATGGAGAGTTACATTTTATCTGTGAAATTTTGCAGGGTGAAATAAAGAGGTCCCTTTTGCCCAGAACAGTGAACCTGGAGTGCTGCAGATCCCCGGGTGGTACTGCTCCCTCTGGGCTGGACCACCACGCACTTCCCTCCAAGGAAGAGGCATGACATAACTCTGAGTCAGTTCTAGCTCTCTCCCTGCTGTCAGTGAGCAGCTGCCAACTTCTTCCTGCCGCACAGCCCTTCTCCCGAAGCTCCTGCTTTGCTGCAGTAGTGGATGTGTAGGTGGGGACTCTGCTCCTTCACCACTCCATACCTTGCTTTCCCCTTGCCTATCCAGCTTGGAGGCACAGGAAACAGCGGGTATGCAGGCAAACCTCCTTTCCCACGAATAAGAGAAACAAAGAATCCCACCATTAATCCAGTAAAGGAAGAGGGATGCTTTATGCTCCTCTATTTCATTGCCAGGCCGGTCAGGAGGATGTGTTAGACCCTGAGTTTTTGTGCAGATGGAAGTCTTTGTTTCTCACTCCTGCCCCTTCCTTTTTCTATTACTTTTCTGCTGGAGACAGAGTTTAGTTCCAGACAAGTAACCTGTGGCAGTGGACTCAGCCAAGAGGGCACTGGCTGTGAGTGTGTAGCACAGAATTGGTGGGGGGAGATGCAGAAAATCACAGCAACAAGGAAAAGAGACCTCCAGGAATACAGTCTGAATATTTCAGTCTGTTTCAGCAGCTGTCTCAGAAGACTGTGTAAAGCAAGAATTTTTGTGCTGCAACTTGTTACCTGAAAAATAAATAGGGAACAAGAAGGGGAGATGGAGTTCTCAGGCTGGTTTATCTGAATGAGATGCTGACTGTTTTATGGATATAGAATTTTGGATTAATAAGGAGATGGGTGCTTCTGACATGTTTTGGGAGTGGCTCCAGGGACACATAGGTTTTCAGAGCAGTGTGTGTTTAAGTGCAGCCCCATCAGCTTGGATAGAGAGATTCATTTCACATGAGCCAAATGAGGAAGGAATGAGGGGCCATTTCTGCACTTGCTTTGGCCACGGCTGTCTTTGTTGTCTCTAGTTCTGGGCTGGATTCAAAGTGCTTATTCAAACCAGTATAATCACTGTGATGAATGGCCATTTCCAGCTTTATTTATTCATTTTATCCAATAGGTAATGTTGGAGGAAATAGCCATGAGAGGTCTTAATGTAACAGGCATTTAAGTACGTGTGTAAACATACTGTAGATTTATGCTGAGAAACATGGAATTTTTGGGACTGTGTCTTAACCAAAAAGTATGGCAATTCTTAGAGTTGTTTTCTTTTTCCCTTTCTCTGTGTGTCTGTCTGCACTTCCTATAACTTTTCACATGGCCAAAAATAAACCAGAGTATGGTCTCCTTAATTTCAGACTGGAAGAGACTAAGCTTCTTGTTGAATCTTGTGACTAGAAATCTCAGGCTGTTTCCCAAACAGTTCTCCTTCCCCTTCATTTCTGAGTATTAAAGAGAAAACTGAGAATAATTTTCACTGTGAGAAAATCCAAGTACTGGTTGCACTGCAACATAAAATATAGATTTGCATATGAATGTCAATTTTTTTCCCTCTCAGATGTGTTCTGGTGAGAAGCACTGAAGTACACACCAGAGCTGACAAGACTCTACCCCTCCTCATCCTCTTGCTGTAAATAGCCTCCAATTATTATTATCTTAGTCCTTCAGCCCAGCTCTCTAATGAAAATATTTTTTTTTTAGCAAAATCAGTGGCCTTGAAAGAGTGTTCATTATGAAAACCTTCAAGAGCAAATAAAGCATTTGGCAAAGGACTTTATTGGGTGGGAACTGCTGTAGGCAATTCCTGTGCCAGAGACAGTAAGGTATAGCCACGCAAACATTAAGTCTTACGGATGCTGTTGATGCCTCTACTCCATGAGCTTTGGAATCACTGGTGAGGGGTAAAGGAGGTGCAGTTCTTGGTCCTTCTGCCTCAGGGACCTGCAGCATCTTCAAGGAGATGAAGACAGTGGCTGGTGCTCTCACACAGAAAGGCATCTGCTAATGGGAGAAGGGAAGGCAGCTTGGAGGACGTGATAATCACAGCCCATCACTAATGCAGAGAACAACCTTTCTCAGTCATCTCCCTGACACGTGTCTTTTTCTGCCTCATTGGAGGCTGGGGCGGAGAATCAGGGTTGTTATTCATGTACCCAACCTGAGTTCTTTTTTCAAACAGGATTCCAGATGGCCAACGATTTTGATTCAGGTGAACAGCTCATTTAGCAGGATCGGGCTGACGATTCAGCGATTTCAAGAGCAAAAATCAACTCAGAACTAAAAAAACATAGGGACGAAGCCATAAAATATTGAAATAGTGATGGATGTGCACCTGAGTCTTGCCACAGAAAAAGGCTCATGAATTTTAAGGATCTTCAGACTTACCTAGAAGAAACCTTTCCTCACCATACAACTGCAAGTATATATGAATTAAAAAAGAACTGAGACGGGCTTTCTAGAATATCTTAAGACAATGAAATGTTTTTTCATAGTACATCCATCATGCAAAATGTCAAATATGGTTTGCAGAGAAAATCAAGCAGAAGCCAAAGAGGAAAAGAAGGTCTGAAGGTGAAAAAGCAACTACCACTGAGGAGTGACAGAATGTCAGAGAGCAGGGCTCCTCATGCCCCTGGCTGTTTTATTTATTTTTATAGCTGCTAACTGTATATTGCAGCAGAGACTTATTTATATATACATATTTACTTTAAACCTAGATTTACAGACAAATAAATGACCCTGAAGTTGTTTATTGGAAACTTCTCTGCTCCTCAAGTTGGATATGTCACTACTTAATACTGAGTCCTAGGTGGAGAAGAGAGAGGCATGTAAGAGACATGAGCTCAGAGTGTCTTCTTCTTTTGGTAGTTTCTGCTCCTGCACATAAAGGCTTTAAGGTTCATTTGTTTCTTGAGGTTCAAGGCATGAATCTCACTTGGCTTTGTTACTCAGCAAGCAATTTAGGCAGATTCCTAAACATGCTCCATCCCTGGAAGTGTTCAAGACAAAGCTAGGTGGAGCTCTGAGTAACCTGGTCTAGTGGAAGGTTCCTTGCCCATGGCAGGGGGTTGGAATGAGATGACCTTTAAGGTCCCTTTCAACCCAACCCACCTACGATCTTGTTCATCAGTGGGAGCAGGATTTGTTGAAGATTTCTGTCCAGGCACCTCTGTCCCACTCCAGCAGGACTCCCTGGGCAGAAGGAAGAAGCCCACTGCTGTAGAGCTACAAAGACCTCTCCTGGTTTCCACTGCTGTATATTTAATCACTGAATAGCCCCAGTTGGGGCAAGAATCTTTCTCCACAATAGATTTATGCCAGTAAATATGTAGATTTTCCCCTCTGATGTTGTTACTCTGAATTAAAACCTATACAGGAGCAGATTGTAACCCAGTAGGATTATTTTTAGGAAGGGCAAGTATTATCTAAGCTCCTAACTCTTGGGTGAACCCTTTCTTTTTCAGCATTGTGTTATGAAACAGGGTCTCTGAGTCTCTGAAAGAGTTTTATAGCCTAGATATAGACCCAGCTGGTTTCATAGTAATGGCCCCTTCATCACATCAGCTGCCTTCTCAGAGGGCAAAGGCACTTAGAAAGCAGTGGAAAAGAAACACTACTGTATTTACATTTTTAATAGCATTGGCTCGATGCCCTGACTTCCTATGAAATCTGCTGTGAAGATGGTTATCAAAAATATAAGTGGGATTGACAAAAGAATGAAGAGTCTCTTTCAGGGCTGTGGGATGGCAGTGACCAGAGCTCAGCACCCGGCTGGCTGTGCCAGTCCCTGCCCCCATGTCCGTGTCAAAGAATATTTCCCTCTGGGTCCCTCTGTGAGTTACCTCACTGGGTTAGTGGGGGGAAGCCTGAGCTGACCCAGGGACAGGAGCATCAGCAATTTGGCACCAATCCTAGAGACACTGGTAAATGGAGGAACAGCTATGAAGTCCTCCCCTGACCCAAAAAGTAGGTGTTTTGATGTACTGCAAGGCTGTCCTCTCACTGTCCGTGAAAAAAGGGAAAGGACACCTCAGCTCAGTGCATGCTCACGAATTACTTTAAGATCTTGGGTTTATATTCTCAAATAGTCAGGTATGGCTCCTAGTTTGAATGTGGCTTTTCACAAATTTCCAACAATTATTTCCAGCACAAATAATGCCTGAGATGTGGGAGTAGCATTTATTTGGTACAGAGGGAATCAGTTCAATCAGTCATTTCCATAGCACGAAGGTAGAACATGTCTGAAAAGAAAAAAAGATAACAATGTCACAATAAAGAATACTAATCCCATAATTAAACAGAACAAATTAATCCCTAGGACAAAGAAATATTTGAAGGTCAGCTTATTGTTATTTGTGCCCAGGAAATCTTTCTTATTCTGATAAAAATAAAAAGGCTGCAGTTTGTAAATACCTGTTACTTTTCAGAGAAAGGAAAGAAAATCTGGGACTCTTTTCTCCTTATGTCCATCTGTCGTTATTTTGGTTTTGACATAAGTACAAAACATAATGCATCAAAAATTACCACAAATGCAAGCAATCTGAAAAGATCAATAAACAGTTCAGTGGGTGGGAGACAGAGCAGTCTTGCAACCTCCCAAACCAGCATCCTAATGTTCCGTTTTAATTAAATACAGATTTTCAAAAGACAGTTAACAGAGCAAGTACAACCCAGCAGGTTGGGAATGTTGATTTCTCTTCCTTAATTGTGTTGTGAAGCCACCTCCACAGATAATAGAATAACAAATTAGCATGGAGGACAAAAGAACAGAGTAATGACACAAATGAATAAAAAAAAATGAGACAGAGATAAGGAAGCGATGGTGACTAAGCCATGCTGATTTCTCCCCTCCCTCACCCAGTTACACAGGCCTGGCCCAGAATCTCCCAGTGACATCCAACAGCCACCAGTGTCACCCCATGGTCCCCGAGCTTGTGGTGCCCACAGATGTTCCTGTTCATCTGTTGTTTATTACAAAGCAAAACACCCACTCCTTGTCCACCCACCCTTTGCTGTTTTATCCCAGCTAAGACATGGAACACACGTTCTCAGAGTTCCTGAGCTTAAATTTAATTTTTGAGGCAATCAACTTCAGCAGAGCTGCTGATTGCAGCAGGACAGGGATTAGATTCTATGTGAGCACATAAAATAGCATGTCTCTGCCTTCCCAGTACTATTCCACCCATGCTGGGTTCATGTGGCCATTGTTGGGGGAAAAGAAAAGCAGGTAAAAAATGAATTTTAGGGAATATCTCAATGAACAGGCTTTTCCAATAGTTTTTTCTCCACAAATTTTTATTCCCCTCCCCTTAAAGTTGCTACAGAAATCCACATTCAAAACTGTTCACAGGGTTTTGATGCTTTTTTAAATCATGAATCAGTCAGGAAGACAGCAATAGGATGCACCATGTCATGGTTGTGTCATTGGAATGTGAGGTGTCAGGGAATGTGCTACAACCACATAAAAGTTTTCAGATTCAATTTGGATAAGCAGTTTAAAACAGTCTCACTGATCAGCTGAAGTCTTCTTAGTTGGACATACTGCAGGCATAGCTTTTGCCATAGGATTTCCATTTCAACCTTGCTGAAAGCACCTTGAGGAGTGATCACATCACAGCTTTCTTCCTTGCACCCCCTGAAATGAGAAGTGCACAAAAATGAAAAGTGGTGGAAAAGGAATCAAACTTTTTCAGCATTGATCACAGTTAATATAATTTCAAGACATAGTAGAATTTTTAGGAGATTTCTCATTTTCCTGGAATAATTTTAACCCTCTCTGACAAGGAGAATAGGCAGGGGCTGCATGGAGGTTTCCAAAATAACTAAAAAAACCCCAGCATCCAAAGTTCTTTAAAAAGTCACATTTTGATTTAGACCTGAAAATTGCAGACCTCTCACCCATTATAGTGCCCTAGATTAATTCTGATATAACACCAGTTTTTCTCCAGGCTGTGGTGGAGAGCAAAACTGAATGTCTGTTCAGCTTCTCTGATGTCCAGATTACATTTGAAAGATGTGCAAAGAAGGGAAAGACAGAAGAAACAAGACTCTGCTGCCTTTCCTTTTGGAGAAGAGGGTTAGCAAAGCCTGGTGAACAGGAGAGCTCTTTTGTTCTGGCAGCCAGTGTCCCCTGGGGTCCCATCAGAGGTTTTACTGGCTGACCTAACCCATGCAGAGTTTTTTGCATGGTTTTCTCTTACATATTCTAAATCATATAACCCTGGCATGATAAAAAGTTAGGTCTACATGATCTTTAACAATCTTATCCAGAGGTTGTGCTGGGCCCCCTGAGCCACCCAGGAGCTGGACACCCACATTAGCCCTAGTGTTTAGTCCCAGTCTCCTGTGACCAGGGCTCGTAGCTGGGACAGTTCCCTGCTAACTGTGAACATGATGCCAGCCTGCAGCAGGGACACTGCAATCTGTGATGGCTTTGCTGGGGACACTAGGGCGCCACAGCTCTCCCATCTACTCACACTCCTTTCTCTTTTCCTGGCTGGCTTTTCAGCAAATCATTGTGGTGTGTTTTCTGCTCCCCTCACTCCACTGCACTTGCTGGTGCCTCCAGCCTGGAGTGCAGGTGCTGCCGGTCCTGCTGGGCTGTGCTCTGCAGCTGCCACATCTCACAAACTGCTCAGCTGCAAATTTGGAGTCCACCTGCCCTTCTGCCTTCTCCAGCCACCTGGTTTTTGAGGGGATTTTGTTGTTGTTGTTTGTGGCGTTTGTTTTTTCTTTTTATTGGCAGAAAATCCGAAGCAGTGCTGGGCAAACCTGGCTCTTCAGTGGCTGCACAGCTGTGTGACAGGTCGTAAACAGAGGAACAAAACCATCATGCTGGACAAGCAATTTTTGTGAGACTCACAGACTGTGCGTCAGGCTAAGAAGGCAGGAGACAGAGGGGCCAGTAATTGTTGTTGGCCAGGCAAGACACTCATTTCATTACTGCATTGGCAGACCCCTCAAAGAAACAGTGCACACAATCAAGCCATCAATTCATATTTAAGCAGTGAAGAATAATGATAAATATACAAAAGAAGGAATACATACAAGGAGTTCTTATTCCTCCAGCAGTATCCTATTGCTCTGAGGTTTTATCAGGTGCTGGCAGGGACTGTTCCCTCTCCCTTGCCATAAACCCCTGCGCCGTGTAAAAGGAGGCACCTTTTTGAAATAGTTTCTCAGAAGTGCTGAGCTTTTTTAAATGCTCTATTAATAATACAGTGAGAATTTTGATCTAATGACACTAGATCAGATACAAACAGCAATGTTGAGTTATGCTGTGCAAGAGGTTAGTGAGGACACGGTAGTTCCCATTCCCTAGGCAGTTAGAGTATCCTTCTTGAAAAATTGTCATCTGGCAATGCCTGATAAAACTCAGTCAGGGCATAGTGGAGTGTACCATTGGGGAATCCAGGGAGAAGTCTTTGAAGACCAAAAACTGCCAGGGAGGAGCAGACACACTGCTGAGGGTCTGTGAGCTATTCATGTGCATGCCCATGTGATCCTTACACTTTGAGATTGTCAGCATCTCTCCATTCCTATGATAATTGGAATGTTCTCTTGTACAGGACACAGCACTGCTGTGTTATTCTGAGTGCAGCACAGCAAATACTCGGGAGGATTCAAAGACACGTCTTGCTAGACACCTCTCTGACACTTCCATATTGATCACCAAGCAGCAGTGAGAAATGTGAATGCCCTTTTTTTAACTCCATGACTGTGGAAAAAAGGAATACACAAATGTAAAGTCCAAAAATGGATTAATTTGACTGAGTCTGCCCAGATCTTGGATGCAAAGCCACCAGCCTCAGTTCATGGTTATGATTAAAGTGCCAAGCAATGAACTGAAACAGTTCACTCAGGCTTGGAACCTCCTCCAAACCTAAGACATGAGGAGCAATGTTGCCTGATCATCCTTCATCAAATCACGCTGAAAAGCTGCTTGTTGAATCCTCCCCTCAGCACAGGAGAACCAAAAGGGGGCCCTGAGAGACCTTTTGTGCAAACCTCGTGTGGGCAGAGAAGTTTGAAAATGAAACTTCCTCCAAGTAAAAACATCCATAATTTCCTCCCAAATGCCTCCTCCTGAGCCGAGGAATAAAAATTGCAAAATCAACAGAGGCATCTATTTTCCCTAAGGCAATGCACAGGAGCTGACCTAGCAAAAGCTTGTCTTTGTTTTGCTGTTACAGATTTTTTGTTTTGCTTTGGTTTTGTTTTGTTTCTAATGGTACCTATCTAGCTGTCCAAAACATTTCTGTTCCCACAGAATAATAATCAACTTCCTAGTTCAACAGCTTTATGTTATGAATAATAAAAAGAATATCTGAGTAACACAACTCACCAGCATCACGTCTTACCCACTGTAACCTCATGAAGGAATTTAGAAAAGTTAAAACGTCACCAAAATATTTTTTAAAGGAAGGAATGATCACAGAATTCGATGACATGCATATTTGCAGTGGGAATACTAGTTTACAAATATTAATATTCTTGTCTGTGAGATAGATGTATTTCTTTACTTTTCCTGGAAACAACATAGTCTAGACAACAAACAGAGCAATATGAGCTTAACACTCATTTGTCTCCTCTATTATCTTATAGCTGCTTTAACATGAATCTTTTACCTTTTCATACTGTACAATTCTAGTGACAGTCTTCAATTAGCTTGTCTACCTGACAGAAAGCTATTTATCCCCTTGGAGGAGGGGATAAATTTAGGATGAATAGTGCATTCATTTGCACGCAGAAACCTTCACATGCTGGGGACCAGAAAGGATGTATTCCTGGAAGGTGAAACAGTTGTTGTGACTGACACTGGATCACCCACACCCATGCACAGCACCAGGGCCAGGACAGCACAGGATGGCCTTGGCTGTATATATGAAAGCTTGTGTTGCACATGCCCTTGAGAAATCTTCTGATAAACATAAATTGCAAAGCAAAATATTATTCCACCCTTTTCATGGGTAGGTTGAACTGTGTCATACCATCAGTTTAGCTGTCAGCTTCCGTGAGCCAGGGCTGCCTAATTGGTGTTATGGGGATGTCAAGAGAAGAGCAACAAGGGTAACAGGCTTTGATATGAACCTCTGCAACCCTTGCATTGAGGGGATGATACGATAGCAACTGGAATACTATTTCCCAAAGCTGAGGCAAGCTGTATTTACTGTGCTTGTGCTGCTTCACTAACTCTGCTAGCAGTAAGGAGAGAAAGTAGGGGAGAGGAGCAAAGAGAGAGTGTCAGTGACAGCAAGACGGGGAGACAGGATAGAGAGCTGGGAAGAGAAGGAATATAATGGGCCTCTCAGATAAAACTTCAGGGATGTTTTTTGGGAGCTGCTTTAACATTTCCTTAGTTGTGAGCATATCAGAAAACTAAACAGCTTTAAAAAGTAAACCCCAGCATTTACTAGACTGCAAACTGGAACCATTAATTTACCTGGAGAACAGCAGATAGAGTGGAGCCATGAGGGTGACTGTCTGTATCAAATACACTCAGACATTAAATACACTAGAAGATTTGTTTCCTATCAGGTGTGAGATCATAAGAAAGCAGAAGAGTTTAGCAGCAGTGAAGGTCAGTTAAACTGAAAATTAGACCCTTTTTCCCTATTTTTTTCCTGCTAATCAGATGATACAAAAACCCCATGTTTTCCACTAATTCACTTTGTGTATCTCTCTCATAAAAATCCTGCCTTTCTGCTCTCCTTTCCCTAAGTCCTTGGACTGTTGTTTTTGCCAGTGCTGACATGAAAACACGACCCTGCATGTGGAGCTGCTGCTCTCTCCTTGCTGAAGTCAACATGCAGGACAGGCTACACGCAGCAAAGCTGTCAAACCTTCATTTAAGATGATGAAGAGCCTTGCCAAGGAGAAACATTCCCTTATTCATCACCATGTTACAAACACCCTGCACAGAGACCCAAAATGGGTGCTTGGCTAAAGAGTTCTGTCTTGCTGGTGTTTAACCTTCCCTGTTGGGCTGCAGAAGAGGAAAACTGTGATTAACAGCCACCATCTTTCTGTATGCTGGAGACTGAGCTCTGCCCTGAAGAGATGTGCGTGGATGTGAGATAGCAGAAATTATAATGGCTTTGGTGTCCTGTGTAACTGCATTGAAAAAACGAGTATTGCGTTTTCCAAGTGTGCTATATTTTCTGCCTACACTATTAACACACCCAGCCTGCTGGACCCAAGATTACTTTGCCCACTGGGTCACCAGAGAGACTAAGAGACTTGTCCTGAGGTGACAGGGCAGGACAGCAAGCTGAGAAGCTGCCACATCCTGCTTGGCAAAGCAGGCTGCTTTTCCAGGGGACAGGTCACATCTCCAGGGCACTGCCCTGAGTGTGGGTGTGAACCCAGAGAGGAAGGGTTGAGGGAGGTGCTTGTTATCCTTTAACTCAACACAGGTGTGAAAGGGGTGGGACGGGAGGGGTTGTTGGGGAGGTTTATAAGGCTCCAGGATAGACAAGAATAGAATTATAGCTGCACCAGCTCTGTTGGGACTCTTGTCTGTGGGGGATGACCCACTACCGAGCTCCACTTCGGGAAGGATGAGGTCAGCCGTGCACAGAACTGCAAGGTAGGATACAAGAGGGTTATCAGCAAGTGTGTGACTGATGGTTTTGGCTACATAAGGTGGTATAAGCTTAACCAATCCCTCTGCTTGTCTGTTCTATGCAAATAAACATGTTGGAGTAATTTTGGAGCACCTCTATGTGCTGTGTGGAGAGGACTGGGCTGTCCCCTGAGGAATGCTGAGTGGTAGTAACTGGGCTGCTTTGGTGCCTCTTGGGTTAACTGGAGGTGGTAAAGGCTACTTGAGGAGTAGGAGGAGAATTTAAACCTAGCTTTGTGGCTGAAGTGGTATTAGAGTTGCACCTCTAAGTGGCAGTGCTGGAGGCAGGTGGGTTTGCAGTGACCTCCTGCTGTGGAGCTTCTCTCCCCTTTTGCTGCAAGAAAGTATGTTTTTAGGAGTACCTAATCTCAGGGGAAAGAGGATGCTGTGGCAGAGGAGGTGGTTGGAGATGTTTTGAAAGGAAAGATTAAACCTGTGGTTAGTTTTGATAAACCCAAATCATCAGGCTGCCCCGGGGTGGCATGGGCTATACTCAGTGATCTGTTTTTACTGCTTTGTTTCAGCTGTCTGTACTGCTTGTTTTATTCCATATTACTTGGGCTGCAACAGTGGCATGGTGTGAGTGGTCTTATTTTGTTTTCTGGCACTATTAAAAAAGAGACTTACTTTTATCTTGCATTCAACAAGCCTCAAATTCACAATGCCTGAAATCTCCATTGGCAGCTACCAGAAAAGCTGCAGGTGACTTGATTTGACCTGTTCTCTGCAGGTCCCTGAAAAAAGGCAGGTATTGAGGCTGGTTCTCCTCAAGCAGGGTTCTAGGCTTGGCCTGGAGATAGCAAAAAAGGTGAGAATAACCTGATGATGTTGTCTGCTAGAGCTTTGCTCAGAGGGCAGCTGTGGTTTCAGGCTATGTAGGTAGCAGTGTCAGCTTGTAATAGGAAATTTGTCCTCCCTTCCATTACCTCCACTGGCCAATAGCCCGTTTGCTTCCCTGTAATGGTTTTTGTTCCTCAGCTTAGCTGTGAGACTGCAGTTGGTGGGGCAAGGGGAGGGTTTGGGACGTGAACAAGCATTGACATGAGGAGTGAGGGATACTGTTACCTTAGTATTGCTTCTTTGAATGATGTAATGTCAGATGAGAGCTTTCAGCCACACCCATGCAGGACCTCTGATTCATCCTGCTGTTTGCATGAATGGCAAAGTGGTCTGGAGAGGCAGAGGCTGATTCTGGGCAGTGGGCGCGTGTTTGACTGTGCTGTTTCACAGACTGGGAAGTCACTGGTCTAGGGTTAGCTTGACATTGTCAGGTCTCTTTCTCTTAAGTGCTGCTTATGTCTCCTGGGTTTAGAGAAGCCGGCAATTTAGTATGAGTTGGCAATAATTGTAGAGTGCTGTAATGAGTCTCTAAAGTTACAATGTAACTAGTCAGTTAATAGCACAGCAATCCCTTTCTATGCAAGGCTGTAAATACCTTGCAGAGCTGAAAGAGATAATCTCTGTTCTTTATTGAAGTTTTATGTTAAGAGCTTTGCTCTTTGGCTCAAAGCCTGTTTTTTGTCATTCTGGGCAAAATTCAAAACTGAAATGAAGTTTTAAAAGCTGTTTATGTATCTTAGAAAGCACATTTTTCATGTTAACTTTCAGCCCTGGAAGATAAATCTATTGTTCTATTGAACAAAGGAGAGTGGCTGAGGAGAGCTTTAAGTGTCCTACCCACAGTTCCTCCAGGAACATCCTGAGCTGTTAGAGATTCCAGCCCTGCCTGTACCTGTGTCATGTGGATGCAGCTTGAGTCTCACTACTCTTTATAGCAGTTTATTAAAATAAGAAATCACATCAGAAATGTGCACTTCTGACACACAAGCTTTGACAACTCTATTATGACTCTACTTGCTATAAAACTTTCTTCCATGTAACTCCTCAAGCTGGCCCTAACTAAGTTGGCACAAATGAGACCCAGCTGAAAAGTTGTTTCATTAGTGGAGTCAGACTCAGAAATGAGAAGCTGGAAAGGAGCATCCAACTCTGAACAGATCTTGCCTCCCAGAGCTCTGTGTGGATCTTTTCACTGAGGTTTCTCTGATGCTGAGTTGTTTTTCCAGGTGATGGCTCAGAGTGGCTTCCTTGATAGATGGCAATGAATTGACAGCTTAAAAGGGCTTTTTCCACATGTCACTTTTTTTCTTCAATGCCTTCTGACTAAGAGAGATGGAATTGGTGTCACTGGTGTAGGCAGTGGACTCTCTGGTCAATCTGTTACTTTGAGTTCGTGTAGAGGAGCTGCCTGAGGACTGTTATGGGCTACCCATTGTGCTTCAGCTGTGGGAGTTTAATAGGTGACACTGGAGGGAGTGATGTACTTTACTTGGGAAATGGATGGTCAGAATGGTTGCTGGGAAGTTTGGACATGCAAATATATCAAATGTCTTGAGTTGATGCTTTATTAACTCTTTTCCTGAGCTTTCCTCATTTTGGACCTTGATTTCCTGCTTTAAAAGATGAGGCATAATCACTTCATGCAGGGTACTTGGAAAGTAATCAAACATTCCCAGGAATCCTCTGCCAGGTTTAGCTTTATGGCATTGTTCGTTTTAAGAGTCCCTGTGGCTATTTGAACTTGGCCCTGACTGCTGTCACCAGCAATTGCCGAGGGGGTTTTATCTGTGTCTATAGTCTGTTCCCTGTCACTAGAGCATTAGCAGACACAGGTTTCTCAAGTCCTGCTTTGCATAAATGCTTTCTCAGAACTCCTGGGAGCATTTTTTTATCTGAGTATTATTTAGGCAAAGTGTTTTTACCTGCCCTTCTGTGGGGATAGGTAGGTGGAATAAAAGCCCCAGAGCTTCCCAAATGAAACTTGTGCTGCATAAAAAATAATAAATAAAAGGAAATGTGTTCTGAACTCTTTAAATCTGAGAACTGTTTATAATTATGATGTTGGCCTCCACCAAGGTTTCTTTTGTTTTCCTTTTCACCTCTTTCTTGACCTGAGGTCCTGCCCCAGCAAAAAGGGTTTCCCAGTCCCTTAATTACAGAGCTCACTGTTGCCATAATGTATGCTGGCTCTATACGGAGTATTTTATTATGTACTTTATTGTGAAATATGTCTCAAACTGCATCAGGACTTCTGTGCTACACTTAGTGTTTCTATTTGTGTGTAAAGATTGAACAGCAACAACAAAACAAGCAGCAAAGCAGATGGCAGTACAGAGATATCCTTGGTTTCTTCAGATGAGCCCAGGAAAATGAATATCCTGATGATGGGATGGTATTTGCCACCAAGCATATAGGTTAGTCACCACTCAGTATTTTGTTTGCCTGACAGAGTATGTAAAGCTTTAAGCACAGACTATTATTTTTGCAGTTATTTGTGTTGAAAGTATCATGTTTAGTAACATCCATTATGACTGAAATTTAATGGGAGATTCTACTGATGACTAGGATTTAAAAGAAGCTGAACTTCATAGAGTAGCCTCAAAGGAATCCCTGGTTCTTTCTTAGGCTTTTTCAACTCCTTGAGGAAAATATTTAGTTGTATTTTGTATATTATGCCCAGACTATCATGAGGTAGAGGGATTGCCTTTTGCAATTTCAAAATAGAGGTGTAAGTTGATTGCTACTTATATATTTTTAAATTGTGGTATTTTTAAATGTGAGCTTTCTATTAAAAAAGAGGAATAAAAGAAAATTCTGAAGTTAGCAATAGGTAAAAATGTTCTAGGGCCAAGGATTTCTAGTAAATACAGCATGTGAATGAGTCTCACTGTGTACACATTGTGTTTGTAAGTTTAATACTGAGTAGGTGACTTACTCCAAGTAATTCTGGAGTTCTTGAAGGTGATCTTCCATCAAAATATAAATGCAAGTCCTCTGATAAGAATGGATTTTGTAGATGAAACTGGAGATACAATCAAGTTTAAGAGCAGGATTTTATTTTTTGGGGGGTAGGGGTTTTTACTGTTTTGATCAGTTCATCTCTTTGTCCTATGTAAGCACTACATAGAAACTCCACAGAAAATCTAACCATGCAGGAGCTGGTCACCTACATGGACTGAGGCCAGTATTGGGCTGTATTTTCACTGATCAAAACATCCAAAGTGCTATCCCTTGTGTAATTCTCTTACCACATCAGTGCTCAGCTGGGAACCCCTTCAGTGAGCTCAGGTGTCACAAGTCCTGGTGCAGTACCACTGTGAACCAGAAAAAGGAATCTGACTTTAAGGGGAAAAGAATTGAATATCCTGAGTTGGAAGGGGCCCACAAGGATCCCCAAAGGTCAACTCCTGGCCTTGCAGCAGGACCATCCTAAGAATCCCACCATGTGCCTGAGAATGTTGTTCAATTGCTTCTTGAACTCTGGCAGCCTTGGGGCCATAGGGTTGGTGTTTTATTTTGTATTTGTTCCTAATCTGTGTTGTGGCATGATTCCTTTAGTAATATTGGCACAAGTGGAAGGGTTGACATGATGGAAATACATGATAAGGAGTGATAAGGAAGCAAGACTAACTTAAATCAGTGTGTGTTAGTCTGAGGTTTTAATTTTTAATAGTGTAATTCACAAATTTAGCCTCAAAAATTACAAGTTGTCTGTGGATTCTTGCCTGTTAATAGGCAAAATATGCTGCTACAGGCAAGCACAATGCAACATGAGTTACATGGGGGTAACTGGGGAAGAGAGAAGACCTTCCTTCTTGCCTCTCTGCAAAATCCATATTTAGAACAACTTTGAGCCTGTGCGTCTGTGGTTATTTTCCTCATTGAGAACATCAAAGTGTCTCATTCAATTTTTGTGGTGAAATTCCTATGACTCTGCCAAGCTCTACACTATGAAAAGAATAAGAAACTAGGAATTATTTCTTATTCACTAGGACTAATAGCTGAAGAATAAAACACTGAGCAATTTGATCAGCTAATTCCTACAGGGAATAAAAAGCTGAAATTTTGAGCTTTTTGCAACTGTATTTTAAAGTGTGTTTTTTCTACTGAGCAGTGGAGCTCTAAAGCACAGACCACTTTGCTTGATTTCAGCTTAGACTTTCCCACTTGATCATAATGCAAAACTTGTAATGGTAATATGAAGATCAAGTCAGACCTCAGTTAATGTATTTTAATACTGTTTCCAAATAGTGCACCTGAACCCATAAGTGTCACTGGGTTTGGTCAAGAGGAAATAGATTACAGATATATGATGCTATATAGCAATTAGAAACATTCTAAGATCTACTGTGTTCCCCCTCCCTGTCATGTAGCATTGTTTTGAGTCCACATTCTGGGTGGGAGAAAACACCCCCTCCTTGGGCATAGTGGTGGGGGGGGAACTAGTGGATTATTCTGGTTTGGTTCTCTCCTAACTGTCCAGTGAGTGATGCCTTTTCCTCTCTATGCAAAAAGAACTTGAGAAATACCCTTTAGAGTTGGTTAGATTAAAAGTACCGGTGGTTGCAAGTGTTTTGGGGTTTGCAGCAAGAGCACTGAAAATATCTCTTGAGTAAGAGCTTTTAACGTTGTACTGAAGTGTTAACTTGTGTTTCATGCTGGGATTAAAACCCAAGTTCATCTATGCTAATATTTTCAATAAAAATACTGAGCATATGGGGGACAGATCTGCTTAAAATGTTGTTATAGTTGATTCATTCTTCAATTTGTTAGTGAAATAAAATGATTGCCTTAGCTCCAGGGGAGTTCAATCACAGAGTAGGAGTGCCCCAGGTATATATTCCCCAGGTAAATGTGCTAATGGGGTATACCTCCCTTCTCTGAGAAGTGGTGAATGTATCAGGGTGCCAATGAGATGATGGGAGGCAGTGGCTTTGTGGCTGCCTTTAGCTCTCCTTTGCCCCTTATGCATAGGTCCAGAAGTTAATTGCCACTGCAATTTAATTAAAGGAATTGGCTGCCTCTAGATATGTGTGTCTTAGGGAGGTAGAAGCTATCACTGCTGAATTTAAATGTCAATGCAAGATTAAATCTTAAAGTAGAAACCAACATGGAAACTTCCAGTGAGTTCATGGGTGCAGGTTTATATTTAGACTTCACTTGAAGAGGAAGCCCTAAGGCTGCCCTCAATTCCAAACTTGAATTCTCCACAGTCAAAGAAAGCAGGCTTGTCCCTTGACATAGCTGGAAGCCTCTTCTCAAAGCAGCAGGACCCCAAGGACCTGAAACATTCAGTGCCTTTTTATCCAGCTGATGGTCTCCTGTCTGGATGCTCCAGCTTCAACCTAAACAGATGAACTAATCTGGGCATATCAGGCTCTTTAGGAGGAATGTTGTCATCCCTTAAGCATCGTGTGTTTTCTTTGCTTTAACCTCAGGTGCTGTCCATACCAGCAATATTGCCATCGTATCTGTCCCCTTCTGTCAGGAAGTGCTGGTCAACCAAGGAAAGAGTTTGCATGGCAGTTGTCCAGCTAGGGAGACTTTCTGTTTAATCAGGGACTCTAGGGAGTGTTTACACACAAGGATTTTGTCCAGACATGGAGCGCACATGGCACTGACTGACTGGTGATTTGGAAGGTGAACTGAGCTTTGCTATGTGGGATGCAAGTGCCATCAAGTGCTGCCAAGTCCCTGTGCCCTGAGCAGCCACCGGAGGACTTAGATTTGCTGTCATCCAGCTCATTAGCTTTCAGTAGCTCTCACATGTTTGTTTATATAGGCTAAACCTGCGAAAACAAGACAGTATGTCAAAGTCAAATTACTTGGTGTGAACTCCTTCTTCAGCAGGAAAAGATGGCGCTACTGTACTCATTCATCTCCCTCTCATTCACTGTGAAGTAACACAATTAGCAGAGAAAAGTCTGCCAATCCAGTGAGTAATCCTGGAGATCTCTGAGCAGTTAAGCATGTTAATTAAATTGGCATTGCAGCAGGAGTTTGAGTTAGCAGACTACCAGCAGCCTTTTGGAGAAGTGTTTCTTTCCCTACACAGTGCTCAAAGACTTCCGAAGTCTAGACTGGGTTGGCCAGATTCTTTGTTGCCTTTCAATGGCTTTTCATTTCAGGGGATCTGTTCCTGATCTACATAAATCTAATCTGAAAAAATATATGCATTCATTCAGTGTTTTATTTCTGTTTATAGGCATTTCTGATGCTGTATGATATTTACTCTAGAGTCTCTCACTTCTACAATTTGTTCTTTCTAATGTATTTCCTCCTGCTTAGGTAACTGGGACTCAATAGGTACAACTCAAATTTGACAGACCTTTTGACACTGATGTTATGAGACCCACCATCTAGATTGCTTATCTCTGCATTAGTAACCACAGAAATAGCTCTATATGATGAAGAGTCTATGATGCCACCACAACAGCTCTCTGTTCAACTGTTGTTTACCTCCAGCTACATGAAGATAGACAACCTTTGGGATCTTGCTTTAAAAATATTGGTACTTGTGTTTTCAAGAACTTACATCACTTACTCCTTGCCTTAAATAAAGCAGAACAAACTCTCTGGATTTAAGGCTGTGTTCTGGTTTGGGGGTGATAAATGCATGTAACCATGCTTTGGCAGTATGAATCAAATAGCTCTGTGGAGGTCAAAAGTGCAGTACAGTCACAAATTTCAGTGCTGGAGGGGAGGGGGAGAAAAGCCATAACTAGAAAACTATTCTCTATGGACGCTTATACTGTTACATTTTCTGGGAATGTTGGCATTCCGGTGGGTATTTGTTGCAGTAATTAACTGGCAGTCCCTTGTGTGACTGTTCACCAGAGGTCAGTACTAAGGCAGTGCAACTGCTTCGAAGACTCCTCTTGAAAAGTTCAGTCCTTGGGTTTGCCGGGTCTTCAGCAGCCTTTCCCCTTCTCTGCCTTGATACTGCCACTTTTGGAAGCAGATTGGGTGTGTCCCCACTACTCACTGTTAGTGAGGGGCTGATAATTCTGAGTGGAAAAGAGGTAGGGCTGATGATTCCACCCTCAGACAATACTGCAAAACCCTTTGGAGGGAGATGTTGCTTCATGTGCAATTAAGGTGATGCCTTGTCTGCAGGTCTCTTGGCTGAAATGTCATTTGAAATATCAACATTAGATAGGGGGAGGGAGATGGGCACACACTGCCTGCAACCCCTGTGTAGGCATCTGACCCACCCCTTTGGCATCTGAGGACCCCCTTGTCCTGTCACATTTTGATTGCCTTGCTTTAAAGGCTGCTGGAACTGGTTCAGGAGAGGAAGTCATTGTGCCTCTTCCTCTAAAATGGATCTGTAGGAGGCTGGATGTGCTGAACTAGTACATTTCTAAGGACAAAAACTCCTAATGTTTTTGAAGATTCCCCCCCATGTTACCATGTTGCCAAGCAACATTTTTACAGTATCAGCAGCTGGGGACCTGAATGTCTGAAAACTGATTCAAGGAGTAGAAAAAAGGCACCTGTGTTGTCTTTTGGCTATATCCTTTCACTGCTAAGGTGTCCCTCTCACTTGACCAGTAGACTCCAAATTACTAAACTAATCTTGGAGTTATTCATCTTCATCTATCTTTAATACTTGAAAGGGATGCTAGATGGAGATGCAAGACTCTAGTTAATAGATCCTTAAATAATAGGGCTGGAACAGATCTAAGAGGTCCTCCAGTCCCTTTTGCCAAAGGGAGGTCAGTTGCTGTTATGTTATCCCATCACTGTCAATGGGATGGTGGGATGACATCAGAGTCAAAGCTTCTGTTTACAAATCTAAAGTGTGTTTCAGTCTGTACTTAAAAGCCCCTTTTAGAACCACAACAGGTAACAACTATTTGTTCATGCAGTGAAATGCAACGAGGCTAAAAATGAGGCAGCACCTGACTCCTTCCCATGCCACTGGCAGCAGAACCTGCTCTGACTTAATTATGGTAGCCTGAGGCATGTGCAGACTCCCAAGGCTGCTTTGGCATTTCTAGGCAAGTCTTTGTTTTGTATCATTTTGTATGGATAGGACACTGAGTACCCCAATGTACTGAATGCCATTCAAAACATACAGCAAAAGAGGCTTCTTGCTCTGCTGTGTTTAGTCAAACTTATTCCCAGACTTTTTTAAAAATGCATATATTACCATAATATCCAGAGACTGACAAAAGTTCAGTCCCATTGGGCCAGCAGTCTGCCATTACTGTAAAAGATGGTTTCTTCTCCAAGGAATTTATTTTCAAAGGTGTTTTGCAGTCAGTTTTGGCTTTCAGCTTCTGCTCAACTTTAAGCCTAAAATATTTTCTAATCAAGGTCTAAAATCACATTGAGGCTCCATCTCAGGTGACCTTCTAACCACTCAAAAATTAATGAGCATTGAAGAAAAGCTGAGCTTTCTATCTTCATATTTTGCTTTAGTCTGAGTGATCTATGTTTGCTCTGTGTAGGGCAAAGGGAATTCTTTCTGTCTTTCAGCAGGTAATTGATAGTAATAAACACTAAGAAGACACTTGGATTACCATAGATGAGTCTTTTTAGTCTTCTGATTAATAAGATGCAGTAGATGGACAAAGAACCTTCTAATGGATAGAAAGCAAGAAAAACAATCTCTGAAAGAAACTTCTTTAAGGGTAGAGAAACCTGCTTTTAAAAGTAATTTTAAAATAGTAAAGACTATTAGGTTATAGCTAAATATGTCTAAATCCCAGAGCCATAGAAAAAACCCACTTAGATACTGCATATTTCCAGGATTTAGTCATTTCCCACTCACTAAAACACAGGTGACTTTTCAGCTGATGATCAAAAAAAAAAATATTCTTTCTCTAGTAGCAGCTTTATATGCAATAAACAGTAGAAGCAACTACTTATAGCAGAGTTGCTTGAAGACATTTCAAAAGTGAAAATATTTCTTTCTAACTCTCTAATGTCAGAAGTTGAGGCTGCTGTAGGTGCAGCTCTCAGGTTCTGTGGCTCTCAAATGCTATTTATTTCTCATCTGGGTCAGTGCTGGTTACCTTGGGAGTCCCTGTGCCAACTGACCAGGGGAGAAGGAGGAGGGTGTCCCACCAAACAGTAGCTTAGGTCTGATTTCAAAAGATTTGAACCCAGGTCTGGGCAAACTATTGTATGAAAACTTGTTGTACAATTAAATGTTGCAGAGCTGTAAAGATGGCATTGCTGCTTCAGGGTCCATGTATCTGTTACTGATCATGAACATAATAGTCCCACTCTGATACTTTGTGGTGGGGGGAGCATTGTCATTTGCCTCTTAATTCTAAGTCATTATTAATTAAATATTTGCTGAATTTTTCAAATTAATCTTCAGCAAATGTATCCACTATGGTAACTGAGGACTTTATCCAAAACCCATTAATACTGTGGAAGGATTCCTGCTGGATTTGGCAGGTGCTGAATAATACTGTGAAAAAGCATTTATGAAAAAGGTTCCCTTCTCAGATCTGACCTTCTGCAATAATTAGAATTCAGTATAGGGTATAAGTTTTTATTAGACCTGCATGAAACTTCGTTCATTACCTGCTGTATTTGCAGTGTGTAATGCACAGTGACTACATCTCTAAACTTGGAAAGCAAAAAAAAAAATCTATATTCAGAAATATGGCTGTAGGCACTGCAGAAAGAGCTTCAAAATATCTCATGACATAACAGCAATGTTACATCTTTTGGACCCATGCAGCCTGGTGAAAACTGGGCCAAGGTCTCCTGCATTCCTTGGTGAATCACCAGCTTTAGGATTTTAAGTTTCCAGTCTGCATTTGACCTAGACTAGAACAGGGAGAACACTTTCCATGTATCCAGCTGGTCTGAAGTTGAAAGTCAGAATGTCAGTGCAGGAGCATGGAAAACATGAATAAGGCATGAATGCAAGGCAGACACCAGGCTGTGAGGCCATGGCTGTGAGCACAGGCGTGGAACTCATTGAACACGGTGTTGTCCCCAGCTCTTGGCGAAGCTTAAGGCAGTAGGTGCTTTGTGGTGGAGAAAGATCTAGGCTTTTAGAGGCAAGTGTGGTATATTGACTGAGTAAAATCATCCCAGAGCTCTTTGAGTGAAGGCAGCTATACCTCAGTGTATGCCAAACTGTTTATGCTTGGAGCACTTTCCTGCTACATGGATGGTGGTGTCACACTACATCAATAAGCACTTCTGTAGCTGCTCTGGAAACAAGCATGTGGTGAGAGGCAAAGTTATGTTATGGATTAGAAACTGAGATCAATACCAGGATCAGTGGGGGATTTTAGTGGTGAGATTTTTAAACTATTTAGCAACAGTCTGGAAAGGGGCTGAGGGATGAAGTGACAATATCTGCAGAGTCTATAAAGAAACATTGCAAACTAAATCAGCTTTCCATTGGGATAGAAAATGCTATCCTAGATGAGCTGAGCCTACTGCTAAGTGAACCAGCCATCCCCAGGCTGGGATGTGTTTGTAGCTGCCTTAGTGTTGAGATGCTGCAGGACCAGGCAGCAAAGAGAAACAACTGAAAGTATAATCAGGACTCTGTAGGAAGAAGGGTGATAAGAGATGGAGAGGCAGGAGATTGAAGGAAGTTGTTCTGGATTAAGCTAAATTCACCTGGGCTTTTGGTCTCTGTCACAACATCACAAAATGCATCTTGGGGGGTCTCTATATGATAGAGCCACTTACTGCAAATTGACTTCTTGTTGCTTTTTCTTCCTCTACTGGCTGTTCCATATGGCTGTGATTAATAATTATCACAAATTATTATACTGATTATCCAAGGAATGG
The DNA here is from genome assembly GCA_035221455.1 of Xenops minutus. Taxonomy (NCBI): domain Eukaryota; kingdom Metazoa; phylum Chordata; class Aves; order Passeriformes; family Furnariidae; genus Xenops; species Xenops minutus. The sequence continues at coordinate 12,358,533 of JAWWEE010000025.1, forward strand.
AGTAAGGACCTTTATCAAAGACGGATCAGCTTTTAACTGAGAATTGGTAAGATGGAGCAATACAGTTTATGTAGATGTGAGCTGTACCAAATGATTCCACAGACAGTTGCTGAGAATTAGTTTTGTAACAGATGCAGAGGCCAAAACTGTGGATGTAAACTGGAGACAACTTGTCTCAGAGCATCTGGTACAGTTTTGCTGTGTGCTCTGGGCTGAATCTCACCTTTGCCCAACCTGCTCCTGTCTCCCCACCAGCTGCTGTTTGCAAGTGTATTTGTACAAGTGCAGCCTTGTGCCAGTGCATGTTGTGCACTTTTGACATCTGCCTGAAATCCTAGAGCTGGCTGGTTAGGGTGTTAGGAAATGAGTTAATTTCATGCTTGTGGTCAAGGATGAAATAATCAAATTTCTGCTAAAGCTTTAAAACCAGGGTGTGATAGGCCAGTCTCCTGCAGATCTGTTTGGTTTTTTGTTTGTGGGGTTTTCCCCCTTGTGTGCCTATATCTGGAACGTGGTCAATATGTTGTGGTGACCTGTGCCTCACTACAGATGGCTGGTTGTTCCTTGCTGCTGGAAACAACACCATTGCTCCCGTTGTGACCAGCACAGATGGATACAGAGCCATATGGGGAGCTCCTTGCTCAACCATCCCCACTCGTGCCTGCTGCTGAAGCATCCCCACTTCCTGCCAGCTCAGCAAGTAGCACTCTAATGAATTTCAGAAAATGCAAACATATTTAATACAGGCTCATTCCCCCTCCCTTACTTGTTGTGCAGCTCCAATGACTGCAGTCTACATACTGTCAATAACAAATAAAAATGAGTGAAGGCTCGTATCAATAGTGGAAACTCCTTCACTGTGTGATTAACATGGAAAGAAGTCTGACTCCTCCAGACAAGGCTTTATTATTATGTGCAAAATGAAAGTGAGATTGTGCTATTTTTCAGACACATTAGGAAGTCCATTGCAGGTCAGAGCTATCAGATTTCCCCGGTATCTTAAATGTAATTTTCACAATGCTTCTCGGAAATGTACTATTAACTTCCTTTTAGAGGTGAACTGAAGAGAATAGAGTGAATAGTAGAGAACAGCTCCTGTCCAGGGGTCTAACATCCCTTTCCCCCATCCCTGCAGAGCTGTTCCAGTATGAAATTAGCCCTCTATGTAGGAGTTATCTTGAATAGTAAGCATCCTCATATAAATCATTGCCTCCTTTTCTGGAGTGACAGGGAGTAGATAATTTTATACCCAGAAAGATTTCTGTTTGAGTTTTGGTTCAAATTAAGATTTGACAGTGATGGGAATGAGAATCTTTATCCAATACCAATTGTTAGCAGTGTTCTTGGTCTCCTACTCCTGTTCTGAGCACATGTTTGAGAGGCCCTGTCCTTGTGCTGTGTGCAGTGAGCCCCAACCTTGATGGTGCTGTTTCTTTGCTTACCACATCATGTAGTTTGCTTTGTGATCTAGTGTTGGTTTCTTAGACTTTCTGTTAAGCCCAGCAGGACATCTCAAGAGGAGCTGGACTTATATGTTGCTATCCAGGAGATCCAGGCCATGCAATTAAGCTGAGATTTCTTACAGTCACAGTATCAGGCAAGAATTTTCCTGCTGCAGAATTATCTGTGAATTCAAGTGTTTCTTTAAGGAAACACAGCATCACATTTACTTAATTATGAACATTAAAACATATTAAACATGTAAAGTGAATAAAGTACAGAGATTAACATGGCATCATTTATTTATGTCCTTTGAGACAATCAGAAGAAATAGCACCAAGAGATAACACTTTTTATTCAATACAAAGCAAGGTTGGTAGATGCATCTAAGCATTAAAACTACTCCTTGATGGATCGCAAATATGCTGTTCACTGCACATCTTGCAGACCCTTGCTGCTGTGTGGGTATCAGGAGTCTTGTTCTTCTCTTCTGTTGTCAAAACAGAACTTCTCCCAGACAGCAACTGAGCATAAATGTGTACTGTTGTGTGGCATTGTTCTTGCTGAGAGTCATTATCTAAGAAAAGAATTTATCTTTAGACCAGTGATTATAAGATGTACAGGATTTTGGCTCAAAGTAGTTCATTTGTTCTGGTACAGATAAAAATAAATTGGGTTGAGAAGAATGGTTGTAGGTATGACCTAATTATACTAATCAATTAGAAACATGGAGTGGGAAGGGTAGTCAGTGCCTCTGGAGTATCATTGATATGGTCTTGTATGTTTGGAAGCCAGTCTGCTTTTTCTGTGAATATCACTTTGTTTATTAAAAGGTATAACTTCTCTCTAGTAGTTTTACCTCCCTTATCCTTAGGCTATGATGGTAGCATACACTTCTAACACTTACATTAGTAGAAAGTATTCAGTATGCAGAAAACAGAGAAGATATCACTGAATAAATTGAATCAACTATCAGAAATAAGGCTGGACTACTGATGGATTTTTAAGTATGTTCCATTTATTATATCTCCCTATTCTAAATTTGCATGAGAGACTACTACAGATTTTTCCATCTGCTGTAACTGTGTCACAGAATCCAGGGCTGGGAGCAATTCAGTGAATTCTGATGTTTTGCTTCTAGTAATGGCACCTACCTGACAAGTTCACTCTCGGCCCATTTCTGTTTAGTAGAGTTGAAGTGTTATTGCCATCACCTGTTTCAAATGCAAGATGAAATGGTATCTGTCTCAATGAATAAAAGAATTTTCTGTTCCACACTGCAAAACTGACACTTATATTAGCTGCATTTAATATACGTTGATGAGATTAAAATGTGTCTTTATGAATAAAGTTTCCTGCTTAGGCAATGAAATGCTCTCTGTGTAAGTGACAACATCACTAAGTGCAGAAGGCAAGGGATGGGTTTTACTTGGTATGCATTGGGTTCAGCAGGAAGAATGCACTGATTTAGGCTGTCTTTATAAGGAAGCAGCTGCATAATTTGACTTCTTTTAGTTTAGGTATTCCAGTGGTAGTAGCAATTCCTACAGAGGCACATGTGTCTATGCAAGTGCACATACTGCTTTTACTGTTTTGATATCTAGTAATATTTTCTGTCTCTAAAGGCGGAAAAGCCTTCCTTCATACTTGAAGTCTTTTTCATATTCCTGAATTCATTTTAAATTAAGCAATTTTCTGGCATGTAGTAAAAATCATGGGACTTGCTACATCAAGATGCAGATCTTTTCTGGAGCAAATCTGCTAGGGAGAGTACTTAGATACCAAATGCAATAACAATTCATTCTAATCAAGGCTGAGTCATATGGGGAGAGTTGCTTAGGTCTTAGTTGTGCACAAGTGTGACTGTGAGAGGAGAAGCAAAATGGTATTATTTCATTCTTTATCTGATATTTCCTCTGTGTTACAAGTAATGGAATGCAAAAGGGTGGTCACGTGCTGGAACTGGCTTGTGGTGTATGTAAAGAGATTAAGTGGGGTGATCATGTCCAACAAAGACTTTTCCAATATACTCTAATTTTCTACCTCTTATTACTATTCTAGACCTGCAGCAGCCAGTGCAGCTGTAGACATACATCTCTTGTAGCTGTACAACAGACCTGTGAAAACAGGCTTTACATTGAGATTTTACACTTCCGTTTTGACCACTGCAGGTATACTCAAACAAGCTTACCTTTTCAAAACAAAGCAAAAAAATCCCTGAAGAATGAATAAGGGTTGAAAAAATAAACCACCAAAGTCACAGGCATTATTTGGATCAGCTTGGGTAAAGATTTCAATAAGAATTAAGTGCTTATGGTGCTTTTCAAATGTGTAAAGGCTTAGTCAGCACCATGGTAAAAAATATGCTCTGCGATTGTTCCACTCTATCTGAAAAATATCCTTATTAAACAGCATGGAAAAACCCCCCATTTTTTGCAAACATAAGTGACTCTGTTTTGATTTTTTAACTGTTTTTCAATAATTGTGTCAGGTGAGTGTGGATCTGCTGCTTTAGCATCCTTCTGTGAGTAATTGATTGCCCTTGCACCCCATCCAGGCTATGACAATACAGACTCACAGCTTGTTACTATTTCTTTCACTCAAAGCAAGTTGGACCCCTCTGCCTGTCTCAATGTGGTTAGACAAGGCATAAGTCATTCTGGGGCTCTGCAGGCTTGTGGAAGCAGATTAAAATTAGATGTTTGAAAGTGTTACCACCCGTATCCATCTGCCTTCCTTTGCCTCCAGATGCCACTGCCCCCCGTGATGTGCAAGCACCTCGTGAATCAACTCCTGAACCGCTGCAGTTCCCAGGCTGTGCATTAAAATAAAAGATGAGTCAGTTTTAACCTCACGTATCTCAACTTGACAGTGTTAATTCTGACTGTAGGTTTGCAAGCCAGTATTTTACTAAACTTCTGAATTCAAAGGAAAACCAAAATTTTTAGGGTTATTTAAAAAGCCCCAAACAAACCACACAGATTTCTTATTCAGATTCATGACACATCACTATCTTGTCTCTTTTTAAAAGAAATGCATTAGTACCTGTTATTCTGTGAGCTTCCTTTCCCTGCTGTTCCAGACAGGCTGAGTAGTGATGCTGTGTTTATTCAGGATAACAAAATATGTTCCCTAGTGAATAATAAATTGACTTTTTTCCTTGTTCTTTTAGATCACTATGAATTTTTTTGAAAGGGGAACATTTTTTCTTCACTACTCCTGCTGCAGCAATTTGCTGTCACTTCATGGGACTGAAGGGTAGTGGAAAAGTCTTTTTAACAGACAGTACAATAATTAACACCACCAAAAGAAATTTAACTAGATCAGCAAGGTGGCACAAAGTGAGCTGATGGGGGGAATTTTTTGAAGTTACCTGAAGAGCTGCAGTGTGTCTATCCTCCTGTCAGAAGTGATACAGGAGCAGCCTTTAACAAATGTTATCAGTCAGCTGCTACCCTTCAAAAAAATTCAACTGAATGCATATCAAAGCACTTACATTTTAGATGCCTCCCCAGATGCTTTCTTAGCAGGATTTGTGATGGGGGAATGAGCTGTGAATAGAGATGCCTACAGTGTCCACCCTCTCCTAACAGGTGAATCACCTTTTAATTTTCTCAATCCTAAAAACCAAACATTCCCAAACCCAGTCAGATCTTGATGCTGCAGCTGACCTGTGTGTAACCCTGGTGTGGACAGTCTGCTGCCAACATGTGACTGTCAGTCAGATCTGTCATCCCATCTAGTTATTAACATGCCTTCTTAGCCTGGGGCAGCCACTTCACAGGGAGTGACAAGAAACTTGCTTTTTATTAATGTCTTCAGTTACTAAACCTTCTCAAATTTCCTACAGATGGATCATCCAGAGGCAGCTAAACTGTTTGTTAAAGCTCTTAGTTTTGTTTAATAACTGAAATTTCCTGGAATGAAGGGAATACTGTGGGATTGCTCTTATTGGTTACTAAGACTTCTTCTTTTAGCTTCAAACTCTCTCAAGTTCACCCCAGAGATGCGCAAACCTGCCTGCCAATTTCCTCTAAAACAAAAGTGCTGCCTGCACCAGATGTTCAGAGCTCCTGAATCAGAATTCCAGAGACTGTGAGGTTGCTTTATACACATATTAATAATACTTAATCTTTGAACTTCTGAGCTCTAAAGTTCAACAGAGCTATATCTGTCGTGACAGCTATAGCTGTCGTGAAGTTGGTAATGGGATATAGGTTCTGTATGTACAGAAGGCCAAATTGTAAGAGGGCAAGGGAGATCAGTGACCAGGTTTTGGTGAATTAGAGTCTGCAATAAGTAATATGTGGGGAAATGGGCTTAAGACTCCGATATCTGCCACACTTGTACCTGACATTAAGGATTAGACAGAAATAGGACATGTATCAGGTGTCCACCTCTCAGCCTTGTCCAGTTGATATCTGAGCCTTTTAGGCTTCTCTTTGCTCAAATAGAGAAGCTGAACATTTGCTGATCCCAGAATGCTAATCCTGCTAAGACTTTTGCTGATCTATAGATGAACATTTTGTGTAGTTTGTGGTGTTTTGTTTTTTTACTACTATTTATTGCAGTCCTGCCCCTCCCAGGAGAACTGCAAGTTATAAAGAAACTATTACAGGAAGATGCAAAGCCATAGCTGAGGAAAGCATCACCTGTAAGATAATGCAGGACAGCCTCTCCTGCTTCCTGTAACACACTGCCATGGAAGGATGGCTTGAGAAACACACCCTACAGTGCCTGGAGGAAAGTCTGTCTGCTTCCCAATCAAGTTATGTTGTTGGAGGTTGCTAATGTTCCCTCAAGGAGGACGCTGATGGCTCTCAGAGAGCCTTGCATCCTTTGGAACAGGTCCTAGAAAGTGCTCCAGTGAAGGATAGTTTTTGCTCATGTTCTCAAGCATCATATTTTCCCCAGCAGGACCCAGCATGTGCAGTCATTTATAGAAAGCCACACTTCCCTTTTTGCTGCTGCCTTTCAAAGGGCTGAGTGAGAGTATCCAAAAAGAGGGGGAAGATATTCTGAGCAGCCCCCCTCCATGCCACACCTGGTCTGAATGCTGCTTGGGCTGCTGTTACCACAAATGTGGATTGTTTTCAGTGTGTGGTCTGTTCTGTTCTCAGTACCTTAGTGGTGCATATAAATTTAGCTCATGTGTCATGTATGAAGTCACAATAAAAAGAATCCACCACCAGTTATGGTAAGCTGGTTTGATTTTTGGGAGGTGGAGATAGGTTTAGGGTTTTTGCCTTTAGTGGTGTTAGTGCCAGTGTCCCCAAGCTGGAAGCAGTGATGCACCACAGTCCAGTGTCTGCAGCTTATTGATGCAGCCTGGGAGAACTTATTCCAGTTAGCAAAAAAAGGGAGGGAATGTTACATAGGCAAGTTATTTTGACATCTCTTGTTTATACTGATTTGGATAGGCACAGATGGGAAAGGCTTTGGCTGGGCTTGCCAAGTTCATTCCAGTCCAAATGGGGAGGGGAAGGAGGAGGAGGTAGAGAGGAGGTAGCCCATTTTTGTTGTGCGATGTCATAGGGGAAGATCCTGAAGGCTGTGGGGGAACAGTTTGTTTGTCCAAGCAGGGCATTAAAAGAAGGGAAGGGATCAAGGCATGCTGGGTGTGATTTGAAGCTGGCAGAAGGTATGATCCATCAGTGCATCTGTTCAGACAAAGTTTTCTCTTCCAGAGGGATGGAGTGGAGGGGATACCCTGCACAGAACAGAATAAATCTGTAAGTTGGTGGATGTGACACATGAGCAAGAAATTCTCAAAATTAAGTGTTTCTGCAGTCATGCTGGGAGAACAAGACAAGATGCTTAGACCATAAGGGGTACATAGATTAATTTACTGTTTGGGAAATCATTCTTGTACTGCAGAGAAGCAGCTCTCAAGATTTTTTCTTAATATGAACAAATTTTCTTTGTGTAATGAAAAGATCTACAAAGGATCAAGGTTACAGGTGGAGAGTGACAGGGCCAGACTCATCTTGTGTTGACATCCACCTAGGGGGAGTAGGGACAGTGCAAAGAGACTGTTTGGTCCCTGGAACAGGCAGCTGCTGTAGCAACTCAGGGAAGGGGATGTCTGTGGGGCAGGGGGTCTGCCATGGTGTGCAGGTTGGCTCTGCCATACCCAACCACCCTCACGTGTCTGCCAGCTCCATTAAACTGGGTCTCAGTCAGTGATGTGGGCTGGAGATGGAGAGTGCAACAATCAAAGGACTTCCCTGCTTGATGAAATGGGAGTTGGGCAGCTGTGTGGGACTGAGTCAATCCCTGCCCCGTTTCCCAGCCTTCTCAAGTGCCCTGTGGTCCTGAGCATTGCTCTGCTGTCTGAATACTTTCTCTTGCACACTGTCTCTAATTTTTTGCTTCATCTGTGGGTAGCAAGAGAAGTTCTCTGCAGCTCCTTTTTCTGTGTTTGAAGATTATTTCCCATTAATGCAAAATCCTGATTAAGCAGCCTCAGACCCTTAAAGTTTCCTGCTCAGCTGTGTTTGCCAGGCTATGTGGTAGACACCCAGCTGCCAGATGAGTCCTGTGTGTGTGTGATAGCTCAGCTGTGGAGAGCTGCTGTGTAAGCCTTACACCCAGGTGCCACCAAAGCGTTTTGTGACTGCAAGGGAAGCTGCTACACAGCAGAGATATTGGGGCAGGTATTGAGGTAATTCAGCACTGTGGCTTCTGTGAGCTCTGTGCTTGGCTCTGGTGGTGGAACTGGTGCTCTAATGCTCATGACTGACAAATGCAAGGTAGGAATGAGATACTGAATGTTTCACTTAAATGTTGTGAATTGCCTGGGAAAGCTGGCAGTAAAGATATTTGAAATGGAGAAGAGAATGGACATGACCAAGAGTCTAGCCAAAGCTGGGTATAATGTTGCCTTACACTTGTGCTTAGAGGTGTCTTTTGCTGAAGTATAGACTCAGAGCCCTAATTGGAGACCATGGTAAGGGGCAATATGGTAATATCCAAGTGAAAGTATCAAAATGGTAATAAGTTAGCAAGAACAGATGACTGAGCTCTTAATGTCCCTCTCTGATTTAGATTGATTCTAATTGCAAACATAAGTCAGTTGATTGTATTCAGTCTTTATTTATGATCAATTTTGATTACAAAATTATGACAAATATGAATTAGGTTGTAAGTAGCCCAGCAATAAGCTCCATGTTGCTAGGTAACAGGCCAACATTATTCCAAACAACCCAATCAAGGGGAAGCAACTGAGCTATTGTTGCTCTCTGTTCTTGCTCCTCGTTCTTTAGACTTGCTGTTAAGAGGCTTTTAAATGTCTTTTCCTTAGTATTTGATTTTTTTGGGAGGAAGAGTAAAGGTTTTGTCAAATTTCAAGCAGGCACCTTTGCATAGCGTGCTACTTGACAAAGGTTTTTGGAGCAGTGGCTGTGGGAGCAGCTGTCGTAGTGGTGTGAGGTAATGCACTCCCAGATGCCAAAATCACTGCAGAGCAGCCCTGAACCAGCAAGCTCTGGTGTCATCCAATTCACTGCTCACACCATGTAGTTCTGCTCTGCCTTCACTGCTGCCAGTTTGTCTGTGGTCCTTGTGCTGTTGGAATGAAAATGGTGAGTCTTTGTCTGACCCAGTTTTGGCCATTCCGTGTGAACCCTAAGGGTTTCTCAGACAACTCCAAGCCAGTGCTGGGGAAGCTGGCCAAGATCAGGTGCAGCTCACAAATAGCTGCCAATTCTGCAGAGCTTTAGTAGAAATCAGCTTGGCACGAGGCTTCTGCTTGATACAGAGCCACATCTTGTATGTGATGGGCAGAATAAAAGTGATGGAGGCCAGAGCAAGTAGATTGGCAGGGCAAAATGGTAAGATGAGTTTAGCACAGAGCTTCTCTACCTGGCAACCTAACAAAAAAAAAGCTCTAGCCTTGCTTGAATTGGTGTCCTGTAGGTTACAAAGCCACCAGGCAAACCCCACACAGCCTATTCCCTACTGAGGACTTGAGCAGGTAGACTTTAATCAATCTGAAAATAACCTGAACAGTGCACTGAGGCATCTTTACTTTGGAGATATGTCAGGAACACTTTCAATCTTTTATCTTCCCTGCAACAGCAGGAGAAATGCCACTGAAATAAGCCCTGTAATTTCTCCTCTGTAATTATACCTGTCACCACTTCCGATGGAACTGATATAAATAGCCAGTTCTGCCTTCTGTTTGCATTGTGTTTTTTAATACAAAACAAAAAGGAAAGATGCAAACTGTCTACCCCTATCCCTGATGGTAGGACTATCAGGGTAGACCTAAGATGTATAAAATAAATGAAGGATTCAAACACTGCTAATTTGCTGTGTATTTCTAAGCTTGACACTGTATGCAACACATTACTTGCAGTTATAAATAATCTTGTTTGCTAAGAGTGATTGTCCATAGGATTTATGTCACATGATAAGGTCAGACAATGAAACTAATTATGACTTAGCCTGGGATGGAAGAGCTCAGTGGCTTGGCTGGTCATTACTGACTCTTACTAGATGCCAGCAGATTTGCTAGGACATCTAACATGATTAATTTAAGAACCACTGTACAGTGGGATTCATAAACTACTTCTGACTTGACCAGTTTCTATGGCAAACACATGTAGCTCTGACCTTGCCTTTAATAAGGAATAAGCAGTCATAAAATAGACAAATGCTATAAAATAAAAACCCTCATATAATGTCAACATTTGTCTGTTCCCTAGAGGGGAAAAATCACGTGGCAAAACAATTAATGCATTTGTAGAAGATATTCAGGCATTATAATACTGAGTTATCACAAACAGAAGTTACTAGAAAGAGAAACAAATGAGAAGGGGAAAAAAGGTTTATTTTTTCTAACGCCAGAAGTCTAGTAGTTTTCAAAATGGACATTTTTTTGCAATTGATATCACAAGCCTCTCAGCACTGCTTCCCAGCTTGGATATTCTCAGAAAAGCTAGCACTGGGGTTCAAAGCTTGATTTGTCTGAACAGCTCAGGAGCCATAAACTCACTGCAAGATTCAAGGCAGCATTTGTTATGCTATATACAGCAAGAGACAAAGCAACCAGGGCCATTGTGCTAAGTGTCAATTAAGCCTCTTAGTGAGCCATAGAAGTAAAACTCCTCCAAACAAAATTGCATTTACAACGCGGTGAATCAGGAATTATGCTGTACCGAGTGCCAGAGGAGAAAGGTAAGAGCAGAAGATTTCTGTGTGCTTTGTGCTAAAGCAGTTGAGTTTTGTCACTTTGGAGTAATTGAACAGCCCCAAGTGACCCTTCTGCAGTTTTGTCTGGCAAAACAGTGCATTGCAGAAGCAGATTGTTCTGTTGGTGATGTAGTCTAGGGTGATAATCATGTGCTTACAAGCTTGGACTTGATTTAAATTTGGAGAGGCTGCTCTGGGAATCCTGCTGCCTTATGTATGGAGAATGCATGAGTGCAGCTGAACCCTGTGGCCAGGATGGGAAATTCCTTGACCCTGTGAAGTGTTCCTATCATTTCACAGAGAATGTATTACATACACTGGGATATTCCATAACAAGCCACACATCAAACCTGTTGTGGATAAGAGATTCCTTGTAATTTTTCCACTCTTGCAAGCCCATTTAGGAATGTCTCCAACTGCCCTTGTCACCTCTGCATCTCAGCACTTATTTTTCTGAGATTCTCTCTCAAGAATTCTTCCCTCTGCCTGGGAACCTGGGGAACTCCTTTGGGAAGGGGACTAGTTTGTTTCTTCTTCAGCTTATTTACTCCAGTACTTGCCCTGGGATGTCAGGGGGATCCATCTCTCTTTAGTGCTCAAAGCTTGACGGATGTCTTCCAGGGCTCTGTCTTTCTGCAATACAGGATTAACAGACATGTCCCAGCTTTGAATTCTTATTCAAGAAATATCAGTTGCATAAGGAAGTTTTGTTCCTTCTGACACTTTGTTTTGGCAAATGTCCTCCCCATCTTCTCCTGCTTCCTCTCAGCACTGGCTATGTACCCTCAGCTTGTCCTTGCTCTTAGGGGTTAATTTAAATAGCATTTTTTGAGCCCTAAGCCTCCTTTCAAACAACAAGCTAATATTGTTCAATCAGAGCATGCATGGACCAGAAAGCCATCTCTTCACCTCAGCAGCAACACCCTTCTTCACGCACCCTTGGTATTTCCTTCCCACTGCTCAGGATGGAATTCCTTGGCACTTGGCAATGAGCTCAGCAGAGCCCCAGCCATAAGGGAGGCAGCAAATCCAAGATATTTAAATGCCACAGGCTGTGAGGGTGGTAATTGCCTATTGATATATCATCACCCTCTCTGTGGGACACCCTCTTTCCCTCCTTCGAGAGCAGGTGCCCTTCCAACACTGCTTCTCATGCAGCCCTGCTTGGCACTGCCTCTGATGCTCTCTGCTTTTTTCTTCTAGAGAGAAATAGCTCAGTTCATGGATATTTTATTTTTTTGCAGTCCCACAAACACTACAAGTGCATTTTCCTGAGCACTGTTTTTGAGGAATTGAACTTGCACATATTACTAAGCTTTGGGAAAAAAAACAAACCCTGAAGAAGTCCTGGTGGGTTTGGAGAGCAGAAGAGTCATTGTAAGTGATAAACAATTAATGTGTGTGAATGTTAGCTATTTTCTGCAAGAGTTAATTGATACAAATGTACAGAGTGAACATGCCTGCTGCTTCCCTGCATCTGAGAGCTCTGAACTTGGACCATGAGGTGTAAGGAAAAAGCACCCTGGCACTGCAGCCTTTACTGAGTTGATTGAGAAATGTAATATAATCCACTTACAGGACAAACTCATGAAACTTGCAGGTTCGGGGAATGTTTTGCAAAAAGCTAACAGCCACTTAAATATGCATGAAAAAGGAGCACAGCATGACCCTCATGAATAGCAGAAAATCAAATCCAAGCTGTGTTTCTCCAAGAACAGAGCCAAGAAAACTGTTTTTCATTTATTTCCTTTACCAGCTATTATGTTTAGTGGCTCTGAAAAGAAGTCTAGGCAAGTCTAATTTGTACAATATTGACTTGAAAAACAGGGTTGTGTGTATTTTATTATGTGGAAGGATTATGGCGAAGGCCATAAAATTTCCCCGTTACTGTAAATTGTCTGAACACTTTCCATAATCTCTGTTGGTAATATTGTCCACAGAGCAGCTCATTCCACCTGTGTGAGAAAGGTGATATGTTACCTTTGGATTACAACTATCTGTAGACTGGATATATATTGTTATACAGGAAAAATCTATATGACTTGTCTGCCGTCACACAGTGGTATGGGTTGTACAAACAGGTTCTTAAAGCCCAGTAGTTCAGGCAATTTTCAAGCTATGAGCAAGAATCTGTGTCTTGAACATCTAGTTTACAGCTGCATTGAGAAGGTTACTCTGTGGGGCACACTGGAGAGCCAGCACTGTCCAACACTCACACCAGCAACTTGCAATGAGACAAGGCATCTTTGAGAAACCTTTGGACAACAAAAAATGGGATTTCAGGGTTGATAGGCCAAGTGGTAGAGCATCAGACTGAAAGGAACTGGGGAAGTTTGAGGACTGAACCAAGGGAAAGTGAGAATTCCACAGGACAATGGAACTCTTCCCCAGTGGGAGGATGTACAGCAAGGGATCAGCATGTGCTGCAGCTCAGGAAGGGCATTGGAAAAACTGATTTGCTCGAGGTTGCTGCAGCACTTGAGCAGTTTACTCAGAAATTGTGAGCTCTTAATTGTTGAAGCTTCCAAGGACTCAGCTAGAGGCAGTGATAGTCAATCTGGTGTTGGTGATGGTCTTGTTTTGGGAGAAGGTGGAATCACCTCCAGAGGTGCCTTCCCACCAGGATTTCTCTGAGCCTCTGAACCATCAAGGGCACTCTGTGGGATGTTACACAGGAGATCAGACTCAATGCTTGTTGTAATTCTGTCTAACCATGATTGACAAATCTATTAATTCAGAGAATTACAACTCCCTGTGGTGGCCACAGGAGCTCCCAACAGCAACACAGGGTTTCTTGAGGGATTAAAGAAATATCCTTCCTTACCAGTAAGGCATGAGAAAAGTTGAGTGACGTGATTCCTTGTAACATGAAGAGATTTTCCCTAAAGATGAGTTTCAGATGTTTCTGTGGGATTAAACAGTCTTTCAGGTCATTATTAATAGTTGGTTGGCACAATTAAAATTTTAGCCTTCCCACTATGATTAATTGGCCAGATCTTTGCACTTCTAGGGTGGAGAAATCTCCTTTTTTGTTTGTGAAAATCTCTTCTAGCCAAGAACTCAGCCTTGCAGGTTTAGAGCTCTGAACTCAAGGCAGAAAAAGCTTCTGCATTAATAAAGACTTCAAGATTGCTAATGACAAACCTCCAGGGTGTTTGGCAGAAAAAAATTGCATGTAAAAAAAAAATGTACTTTGTTAGCAGCATTTATGAATAACAAACTGGTGAGGTGCCTTTGCCCCTTGGGTGCCATGGAGACAGCATTTACACTCCACTATTCATCCCTCATGTAATAACTGCATTTTGAAGAACTATACACTTACAGTTTTCCTGGACCTTCAAGAACAGGCCTAAATAGTGGGCGTAGATGCTCTGGTAAGAACAAAATATCTCTTGAAAACAGTTTGTTCTTTGTTACAAAAGGTAGTTTTTAATGGAAATATTAGAGAAAATAAAGGGAACAGAATAAATCTGAAGAAAAATAATTAAGAAAGAATCTAAGGGTGTCATTGAAGCAGCAGTCTTTTATTTTGTGTTCTGAGTATTTTTTAGCTCAATATTAATTTCATTAGACTTGCCAGAACAATGTAATAAAATGGAGCATCTTCTAGGCTGGAAAGTTGTGAAATTAATTGACTTGTATAAACCTTTCTCTGAGCTTCCAGACCTCCTGAATCTGTTTTCCTTTATATATATCCTTTTGTTACTCCACTTTTTTCATAAATGTCCTACACATTGAAACTCAGTTATTATTCAAAAATATGTATATTTACATGTGGTTGATTTGGGAATTATTTACCCCATACCGTGATTCAGCCTTCTATCAGAACTCTGCAGCAGTGACCTAGGAGTTAAATACCAGAGGAAATGTTCCAGGTGATGTTTCAATTTTGTAGTTATCAACTGAATTTTTATCTTCTAAGATTTCACTTCCTCATGATGCAGTTGCTAGCTAAGGCCTTATTTACTTCTATTGTATGAATAAAGAGGCAATGAAGGAGATAAATCTGCAGCATTTAAGGGGGGAAGGAAAATTTTGGAGAAAAGAGGAACCATTGTTCTTGCAAATTTTTAGCACTTCTAACCTTCCTTACAGTTTGCTTCTTGCTTTTCTTGCCAGCAGAATTGCATTCTGTTCATTTCATCATTTCTCCATTTCATCCTGATGACCTTCTTTAACTGAAACTCAATCTGTTAATAAAAGTTGACAGTAAGAAAACAAATTGCTTTGTCTTCTTGGAGCATTAAAAAGGATTTGTGTAGCACTTGTTTTCTATTAATGCCACATTTGAGGAGTCCAGATGCCTTGCCATAAGTCCTCTCTGAATCTATTAATGACCTTAAAAAACAGAAAATAACATGATGAGAGGGAGTTTCTTTTTGTCTGGAACACTGGGTGTTTCATTTCCGAGAGAGTTATGTATCAATGTTCTTTGAACCCATCTTTCAAAATACATCCGTATTTGATCATCTGGAGAAGATGTGACTAATGGTACACTCAGTATTATAGATGCTGGGCACACTGAGAAGCACACCTCGTTTGCACTCTAAATTGCTTCTGTTTTACCTGCAGATTTTCTTACTGTAGTCAGGGAGTGATTCTGTTATAGCCTTTTGAAATCCTTCCAGGCACCTCTCCCAGCTTTCTATGCATTTCTGAGCCAGGTTTCTCTCTTATGACCCTCTTCAAGCCCATTTTCTGTAGGATTTTTTTTGCTTTGTTCATCTTGATAACAAGAACTGTATTAATTTGTATATTCTCAGTAAAGATTTGGGTTTTGGCTTGCCAGCTTTTTACTGTCTGAAAAGTGTCACCAGATTATCCCACAGTGCTCTTGAGAGGTGGCGAGGAGTAAAAGAAACTAAACTGATTATCAGTGATGTTTTTTCCACTGTGGTTGAAAAAATTAAGAAAGCATTTAGGACCCAATCCAAAAAAACCCTACTGTGAGTCTTTCCATTGACATTCACAGATAGGGAAGAGATTCTTTCTGGAGCAAATCCATTGTAGATCTTCCATGGGCTTAGAGGTACCACTCTGAAGGTCATACCTGTACTTGTTGTTATATTAAAACCTTGATGGTCCAAGCAGGTCACAGGGAGATGCCTAAAAATAGCTATGATGAAACTGTGTTCATGGTTGTTCTAGGAAAGGTTTAATAGGCACAGATAGAGTGGCAGATGATCTTTCAGTATTTGCTGAGCTTTTGAATTTGTGTGTCTAGAGAACCCTATATTTCTAGAGCAGCAGGTGAGGAACCCTTGGTTGATCATGTATATATATCACTGGCATCTCTATATTATATTAAGTCACAGTTTTCCAAAAGGGGAAAAAAATCTCGAGATATTTAGCCTTTCACCTCCAGAAGTGTTATTGCAGTGACAAAGAGCTCCACTGAACGGGTAGTACCATTGCCTCTGGGCTGGGAGGTCAGGAGTTTGTCCTGCATCATGGCTGAAGAACATATCAAGAATGGCACTGCAGTGCAGCAGCTTGGGGAGGCTGCTCCTCCAGTAAAGGTGATGTTACTTAGATGAGATGTTAAATATAAATCCCTTTAGTTCATTCCTCCTGGCTGGCTGGGCAGGCAGAAGTTAAAAATCTCATGACACTGTTCCCACAAGATAATCCCAATGTCTTGGCCAATATTTCCTCTCTTAGGAGAAACAAGTTGTGATACACAGGGCAGTGCTAGAACATCCTGAGTGTGCTCTGCCTGCTGAAATTGCCTCTGCAGTCTTTGCACTACAGGTGTTCTGTCCTTGGGGTTTTTTTATCTTGACTACAGCAGGGGATCCCTAAGCATAAGAAGTGCTAGAAAAAGCCAAATTTGCTGACGTTTTATCCTGCGAAGGACAAAATTATTAACTCTACCACACACTGACTCTTGAAATGTTTTTGGCTATTTATACTGGTTGAAAAGAGCAATCTTTAGAATCTGCCTCAGACTGTCATGGGTATTTCAGGCAACTTGCAATCTACTATGGATGTTAGTTCCTCAAATGTAAAATGAAGATAATACTTTTCTGTTGCTTAGGGGTATTAGGGGAATAAACTCTACTAATGCTTATGACATACATGGATATAGAAAACAAGAGACTCTAAAAGCCTGCTTGTTGTATGGCAGAAGTGCAGCATAGCAGAAGACAATTGTTTTTTCTTTCTTAGTATATTGATAGACCAAGTAACACCCCTTTAAATAAAAACAAACAAAAAAAAACAGAAAACCAAAACATATATTGAGCATACAAAACATTATTTGTCCTACTGACATTAAAATGTAAAAACAAGCAAACAAAACCGAAGTGAGCAGCAACTCCTTGGGATGCAGATTGCTTTTGGAGTAGGTGGTGTTAGCTTTATTCAAACTCCTTGTGAGTACTCTTCAAAAGGAACAATCTGGTTAATTCAACACAGATAAGTGAATTGTTCAGTTGGTCAAAATGTGCCTTTTTATTGGTAAAATAATTTTCCTGATTATTTCATAATTGTAATATTAATCTTCCATTTTGAAGAAAGTGACTTGAGGAGTTAGGGGTATTTTCATTTAAAACATAAATATTTTTTTATTACTTGAACCTCTATGAAAACATAATATTCCTATTGTATCTTTCCAAGTAAAATTCATTTGAAAGAGCTGTTGGGAATTTGCAGAAATAAAGATCACATCCAGCTGTAGAGAACTGTTGAATAGGAACAGGCGACATCCTGGTGCTCAGTCACATTTCAGCAGAAGGGTTCAAGCAGAGGACTCAGTGGTGAGTGCATAAAAAAGAAAAACCCATGTAGGTGGATGATTAGGTGCACAGGAACAAAAAGTGCCATGTGTTGCTCTTCAGAGCAATCATTTTATCACTCTGGATGCAGCACTCGCTGTATTCTTCCTTCCCACTTTCATTTAGGATGAGACACTGTGTGAAGTGTGCGTAGGTTCATGTGCAGGTTTCTAGATAGTTGCACCCTGAAGAGAGCCATGCTGGATTGATTTGTTTCATTCTGTACCACTGCTGCCTTCCAGTATTTGGTTTTCTTGACAAACAATGAGTGTTTTTGCCAGTCTGAGCTGCAGATCCCATCCAACATGCAGGCACGTGGAGACAAGTGTGTGGTGGAGTGCAAGAAGGGTATGTGCAGGTTTTTGGAAACATTAAAGCAGCTGCCAGTCTTTGAATATTTTTGAAATTCAGGCCCACTCCTGGGTGCTAAGCACTCAAATGTCTGGCCAGGAATTCCTTTGAAAATCTGGCCCACATTTTGCTGTCTAGGAGTAGAGAGTGAGTGCTACATCTGTGGTTCCCAGCTGGGGAGGCAGGTGAAGCAGAGGGTGCAGCAACACAAGGTGCAATGGCCTGGAGTCCTGCAGGCACCGTCAGCCAGCCCATCTCTGAGCTGTGCTCCCCAAGCCCAGGGGCTGAGGATTTTGGAACAGAGGCACATGGCTGGATGGGGTTAATCACATGTGCCCACACCTGGCCATGTAAACATATGCTCACAGACAAGGCAGGATTTTCCTCAGATGTTTTTCTGTCCTTGAATGAGGAGAGCCTGCACAGCACAGTCCAGGTGATGGGAGTGAAAGTGCTGGCTGACAAAAAGAAGAGTGGTCTTTATATGGGGTTACAGTGGGGATAGATGTGGTATTGGGTTTTTTTTCTTGTTCCTCGTAGTGAAAGTAATGGCAGGAGCTGCCAACACTACCAGAGCACTGTCATGGAAGAGCCTGTCCTCAGCAAACTGGCAGGGATAGCACTGGACACCTGCTGTGAGTGAAACTGAATCAGTGCACAGATGGGATTATGTGTTTTAAGCATGGAAGTTTCAGGCTTTGGTGCCACCCTCTAATAAATGAGAATGGGAATTTTTTCTTTCTTGATAAATCTGTCAGAAAGCCACTGTGCTGGTTTTACTGCATGATGCTGTACCTGAATGCTGTAATGGCAAGTTGGAGTGTTTGGGGATCAGGTATAGTGAGTGATGCAGGACAACTTCCACAGTTTTTTCATTGCCCTTTTGTTATATACAGTATAGCACTGAATGACACTAATGCACTGGGTCACATTAGATGCAGGTTCTGGTAGCCCAGAAAGGAATAGAACGGACACAGAAGTGACTGAGGAGCTTGTTTCCCATCAAGATCAACCAACCATTACCACATGATTGTGTATTGGATTTTTCTCATTTAAATGTGTGAGAGCAGCAGTTTACACCAGAAATCAAAGGTGATTTTTCTTCTGTAGAATTGTCAAGTGGGCCTTAAAGTCTCTTACTACTGTCCTGACAAATGTGCTTGTTACCGTCAAAATCAGCAGTAAAATTATGAAGTGTATTTTCTTCTGTAAACAAGAATAGCTGAACAAAAAGAAAAATGTTTTTGTAGTATTGTAGTATTTAGATGGTGTCTACTGGGCTAATAGTTTTGCAGGATTAAATTTGGTGTTCGTGACAGGTGCTATTCAGTTTCTGTTTGTTCATTATGGTTATACACATGTGGCAACCATGTAACCCTGGACATACTGGTTTGTTGGTGGCTATGAGTGAAAAAAGCAAGAACCTGGTGGAAATATCGTGGGGTTTGACAGCAAAATCTAGGACAAAGGCTGTGTCCATTATGTATGATGCTGCAAAAAACAACATGCTGGGACAAGTCCTGGGTATTTCATTTTATCTAATTGCTCTGCTGATTTCGAGACTGTGAGGAAAGGCTGGGCTGGAGGTGAAGGGAGGGGTTGGTCTGGAACAGGACTGGGAAAACTCACAGCAACATTCAAGCTGCAATTTTAGATCATACAGGCAGCAGCAATGTGGGGTTTGAATTCTTTCTGCAGGGTTTATTACAGAAAATTTTGAGGCACATGTTGATCCAGGGGCCACCAGTGGTAGAAGGAAGGCTTCTCTAGCCCCCTACAAGGAAACACTCTGCTTCCACCCAAATCTGAGGTGGGGAAGAAACTCTTACCTTGTAAATCCAGGCTTTTTGTGGCAGAGTTCATACTGGAGGGGCAGAGCACGAATACAGCAGCTGCTCATCCAGCCTGCTGGTACAGCTGCAGTGTGCTCAGGCTCGATGAGGTGAATGGATTTCAATTCTGCAATGCAGCCATGCATTCCCTCTGCACAAACCTGCCTGCCTGATTACACAGGCAAAGTGGATTTTACTCTAAATCTCAGAGGAAGGGTAGAAGCTCATAGAAAAAAATATTTGAAGAAGCAGAAGCACAGACTTTTGGGGACTGCCCACTTTGTGCCTGGATGATCCACAAGGATATGTCCATTCAGAAGGTTTGTAGAAGAGTAGCGCTTTCCATAATTTCAAATTTACCCCGAGCAGGAACATGATTTCAAAGATATGAATTTGTTATCTTATTTAAATGTGAAATCAAAACCCTAGAGATGGACCTTGTAACTCTGGACTTTACAGGTTACAGTGATAAATGCTTTCAGAAGCTGATTCTGATATTTGTAAGGGTTAATTACCTTCTGGAAGTTGTGTACTTTTCTTGTGTGTGTGTGTTTTGGTTTTTGGTTGGTTTTTTTGTTTGTTTGTTTGTTTTTTTATGATGGAGGACTTCAAGCTCTGCCTCTTTGTGCCCAAAGGCATGAGGATTGAGGCCAAGCCTGGTAAAACAGACAAGGAGCAGCAGAACTGTGTACTACCTAGGATGCTTTAAGTACACTTGTCAAATACCCCTCAGTGGAAGGAGAAGACATTCTCAGGGATGTGTAATTCCTTGAGGTCTTGCATAACCCCCAGAGCTCCTTAACTGGTTCAGTGGCCCACAAATGAATCTGGGATAAGCAGGTATCTACACCTGAAGCAGCTCTCAGGGAGGATTTTCTGCCTTGCAAATGAAGGTTGGACAGGAAAGAAGCAGAAATAAACTACAAGCCTGCCCCAAAGTGTCCTTACTCATGGTTGCTAAAGTCTTCCAGTCCCTGTCTTGCTATCAGCACTCTGCAGTTAACACTGGTGCTTTTTTTTAACAATTTACTGGCAGCTGTGAGGGGCTAAAAACTTCATGAATAAAGCCGATTTCTGGTTTTATTTTTGTTACTCCACAGGGAACAATAAGGCTATGTGAAAGGCTTTGGCTGTGTTTGTGTCAGAGGCACTCACCTCTTCAATTAGGCCAGGGGATTTTTATCTCAAGCACTCAGATAGCCAGTCCATTAAAACACAGGGTGGACAAGGACACATCATTTGCTTAGTGCTGCTGTGAATGGGACTGCTGTGAAGACTCTGGCTTTGGTGATGAATGTTTCATGACCTGGTCTCTGAAGAAAGGAATACTGACCACGTAGCAAGTGGCTGAAAGGAAAATTGTCCAGGTTTTCCTCACTGATTGCCCTGAGCCATATGTTACAAAACACTGACAAGTGTGGCTGTGAGTAACAGGGCTTCTTGGCTTAAAAAAGTGGCTTCTCTGATAAGGCTTATTCCTGCTACTAAATATGTGTATTGTACTGTCAAATTCTGCTCCACAACCCCAGAATCATAGTGCAAGTTCTTCTAAAGAAGTTCTAATAAGCAGCTCCTCCTCCTGCAGATGGCTGACCACTCAAAGAGGTGGTAGGGGAGCTTGTGTTTCAGATTAGTCCCAAAGGCCAGCGAAGATGAAAGTCCCTTAGTGAGCCCCAAGGCTGCTCTCAGTGTAGGTGGAGAGAGAGCTCACCGAAAGTGTAGCTGGTTTCTTCATACAGGAACACTGGTGCCAATGTTAAAGGAGGACTTTCTTGCCAGGAGGGATGTGAACAAAACCCATGTAATCCCCACAATCTAGATGAGGTATTTTCTGCCAGCAAAATCATGAAGAAAAGTCTATCTGCAAAGCTCAGTGCAGCTGCAGGGGAAACCCAAGCTGGCTCTGAACACCCAGAAATGGTATCACAATGTTAGTGGGGGCACTGCTGAGGCTCTCATAGTCTATATTTTAGCAGAGGCGATGAGCCCATACAAAGCACCTTGCTAATAGAGAGAAACAGCTTTCAGAATCCAGGAGCAAGCATGTTAGCACCTGGTAGAGGTTCTTGTACCTGATGCGAGTGTGCCATGTAAGCAGAACTCAAACTCTCTAGCTTTTCTGCTATCTTTGTGGTTTTTTTAATGCTCACTGAGAGTGTTTGCCTTCTCCCATTCCAACTGTATGAGTAGTAGGGAGCACTGGAAACATCCTGAGAGGTGTCTGTGAGAGGAATCACTGTGGATCTGAGTGGTGAATGGGTCATCAGCTGCGTTTTTCTGGAGGAAACTGGAGGTTTAGTAGGAGCAATCATTTATTAAGGTCAGGCTGAGACCCGGTGTCCTCATTTCTTGGGCTGTCCTACCTTCTGCTAAGCAGCTGGTGGCAAGGCATCCTGTGGGGGACCCAGCAGATGGCATTGAGGAATGGTGTGTAGCGAGGCGTGCAAGGAAGTGTGGGAAGTAGGCGCAGTGTGGAGAATGCTGCCCAGATCCCACTGCGATACTCTCTTTAGTACTAGTAGCAAACCCGTAGCAGAAAGACTCCATGTGCTTCTCCTCAGTCTTATACACCAGCTCCTTTGGTCTTGAAGGGACCCTCAGTTCTCTTCTCCAGTCTATTCTTCTATAACTTATATTGGAATGATTTAACTGATTTTAATTAGCCCTAATGGGGGTTATATCTGCCACTTGCCTGAAATATTGTAATCAAAGAAAGGGTCCACGCTGAGGAACATCAGAGTTGCTCTTTTCCTCACTAAAACAAGAAAAATATTAGCAAACAAACCTCAGAAGAGAATTCATCATCTACCAAGCCATTGAGCACAGCTGCATCAGGTCTCTCTTGTCACTGCCTGGATGATTAGTGACATATCACTTGTTTGCTGCAAAAGGCACATAAGTTGAGGGAACAAAGCTCGTAATTAGAGCAACACAGCTCAGATGTGACACGTTCTGCCTGAGCATCCAAACCAAACACTTGGCTCTGCTTCTTTGGATGGCATTTCTTTTACGCCTACCCCAGAACAACAACCAAGCTGATTTCAGGCCAAGGGAGGAGAGTAAAAGGGTTATGAAAGGGACATCATTCTTCTGCACGCTGCTACTCAGTGTTTTATACCTACACCCAGATGGTAAGCTTCCAGGTATTTTGTGAAATGAAGATATACAGCTATTTTAACTATATAACCTTAACATCTAGTGTGTACCAAGATGTAAAAGCTCCTCATGAAGGTTTTCCTAACCCAAGAATAAAGTGTACACACAGAGTTTTGAAATGAGTGTAAGCCCTGCAGCATGCTCTGAAAAATATCAGCTCTGAGCTTGCTTGAGCCAGTGGAGAAATGAACTGTAAAGCTCAAGAGGACTAGTGCAAAATTTCTAGCATCAGCCTTCTCCACTTCAAACCAAATGCTCTTTATTCTGATTTTCTCAGACAGCAGCAAAATGCGCTGCTATCAGAGTAAGAGCCTCTGCTCCATCTATGCAGGCAGATATTTATCAGAAATGGTCAGGATCTGAACTTTTTCCAGCAGTCATATGGCCATCATAACTGTGATCTCTCTAAGCAGCATCTAATGTTTTTCACTGGTTTTAAGCATTAGTTAAATCTTTCTTGCTAATGTATTTAGCATCTTTGTGCGTTAGACAACTATTTGGAAAAGATGTTTTAGCTTATATGGCATATCCCTGAAAAAAAGACAAAATGTTCTGTCTGTTGCTGCTTTTAAGGGAGTCTTCTCTTCATGGATCAGAGAAGGTTTAAATTTAGGTGAAAACAAAAATATCAGCTGTATTTAAAGACATGGATGAGCAAATCAGAAAGTACCAGGCAGTACATGTTCCTTAAGCAATCAGCTGCCTCTGATCCTCTCAGAACTCTTATAGAATGTGATGCATGTGGCTCTGTAATGTATAATTGCCATTTAAATATCGCTGAAAGGTTCACCAGGGGACCTGAATGACAATATGAGACCCAGCGTGGACTCACAAAAGCTCCTTCAAAGCCCCTCAAAGCGTTGCCATATCAAGGTCTGCACCGATCTCTGCTGATTCACACGAGCTGTGTGGTGCTGGCTGTGCTGGGGCAGGGGAGGCTGAAATAGGTACATTTCTGCATGACTTTAAGAAGGAATTCATGCAGCAGAGAGACAAGGAGATATATGTGAAGTATAAACAAAGAAACCAAGAACTCTCAGAGGGGCACTGTTGCAAGCTGGGAGTATCTGCAGCATTGGCCAGGGGGAAAGACAGGAAAGTGAAAATGGAATTGAGAGAATGGCTAATGACTAGAGACAGGGAGCACAGATTATTGCCAGAACTAAGTGCATATTAAATGGAGTTTTGGTTAAAACCTTAGCTAGCAAAGTTAGCCCTAATTGTAGGTTTGTCTGAATTTTATAAGCAACAACCCAGAGGTGTGCTGGAATCTAAATCCATAGGATTTGTGTTATACTGCTTTGTAGCAGCATGGTGAATGCAAGGTGGAGTGGCCACTTTAGCTAGAGACTGGACATTTGCAGAAAAAGATTGCTTAGGTCTATTTTAGTATACCTAAATGTGCTTTGCTTTAGGCAGATGTCTGTACTTCTCTTCCTTCCATCTGGTATCCAAGAGAAAAATAAATGAAATCACAAAAAATGTCTAAAAATCTTCTGATAACAGTATATCTAAATGAGATTCTCAGGAATGTGCCTTGACCTTCAGCCATTCTCAGTGATTGAAAATACTGGTTTCCAACGTTTCTTGTTTGCACTGAGTGAATGAGAACGTTCTTTGTCTAAAAGTTCTACATCTTCACTGAACTTTTCAGCTTAGTCATCAGTATAGACCTATTCTCAGCCAAAGTACTGCTTTTTGCCACCTAGGAAATGACAAGCAGCTGAAGAAGTACACTTCAGTTGCTGACTGTGAGCCAGCTCTTTTCAGAGGCAAGGGCAGGACTGTGGGAAATGGAAGAAGAATCCATTTTATTTTCTTGTGCATCTTTAAGGACAGGAGCTGGCACTGCTGTAATTATCATCATTTTCTCCACTGGCCACAACATGCTGCCTCAAAACCTGCTGAACTGTCTGTGGTGCTCCATCATTTTGTATTTACTGCTCTGCTCAGGGGCTTTGGCTGCACTGGAGTAAAAGAGCAACTCCTAGAGTTACTTACAGCCCTGCTTGCTCCCTGCCTTAATCCAGTCACGAAGGATTTTCTAAACTCTGAATGACTGGTGATTGACTGTACAGCTTTTCACCAATTTTAGCCATGTGAAAAGCTGATGCAAAGAGCCGGGGACTCTTTTTATGCTCTGAATATCAGATCAGATCCACAGGCATCGATGTAGCTCCATAAACTGAGAACAAAACATCAAATGTGTTGCATTGCTCTGTGACTCTGATGCAAAAGAACTGAGCAAAATATTATTTTATGCTCAGAAAAGAAATACAGCCATTCTGAGTGCGCCCAAACCGGTCCCAGGAGATCAGTGAGGTTAGCCAGCATAAGTCTAGGTACCTAATTGCTACTAATTTTTTCCAAGTAGCAAAGGATCCAGAAACTTACTGCAATGAATAGTTTCCAGTGTATTTTTTTATTATTTTTTAAAATGAATTAGCCAGGTTATTAGTTACAGCATACATCTCAGGGTGGCATCTTGACCTCAGAAATTTCATTTCTCCTTCCAGGCTGGAGAGACCAAGGTTTTACAGAAAGATTTCTTAAAATGCCAGGGAAGCTGGCAGTGTTTGCTGTTGGCTGGAAGACTCCTTTCTAAGCCTAGTGGGCTCTTATCAAACATGATTCATTTGACTAGTGACAAATAGGATCTGAACTCAACAAAATTTAATCAAAATGGGATAATGCCTGCAATTTCAGTTCAGGCTCTTGCATGGATTTAGGGTGAGTTTTGCTTTCATAAGCTCTCAAGTGTCACTTTTCTCCTTTTTCTTTCCTTTTTGAAATTCCTTCTGGGCCTACATTATTGCAGCAATTTGTTTCACCTTTCACATAGGGTTTTTTAATCATTGAGAGTGACTGTAGCTGAGATGCTTTGTGAAGTAATTGTTAAAAAAGAATAGGTATTTAATTACCTTTCCCTTCCCATCTACTTTGTTACTGTAAATTATGAAAGTAATCCCCACATCATAATAATTTTGAGATGTTTTCTTTTAAAAATTAAATATAACACTTTTTTCTTTTAATTTTTTTTCAAACTATGATTTGCCATTTCTTTTCCTCTGGCTTTTTCCCTCTCTCATTTCTCTTCCTCGTTTTTTTTTCCCTTTTTCCAAATAGGAGAGGAAATTTTTTCTGCCTGGATCACACTTGAGTTTTTGTGTAGCTGCATTTCAAGGAACCCCTAATGCTAATTTCTGAAAATCCTCAGTTTTCCATCTTTGAAGATTAAGAGATTAGTGGGAGATACCTCAAATTTTAGAATTGGTTGTTGAGAGAAAGAAGATGGGCCAGGGATCATATGAGCCAATAACAAACCTTTATCCAGAGCTGGTCACATGTGCTCCCCTTCTTACTTGAAAACCTGCAAACTTGTTCCCCTCGACGCAGTAGTCTCTTGGTTTGGTTTGATCTTGGGCAGGAGATCTTCTCCCTGGGCTCTTTGTTCCCTGGCAAGTCTGTTTTTTTGTGTTAAGAAAACAGAAAAGCACATGTTTCTGCTCCCACCTCCACACTGAGCCACAGCTGCCTCTCAGGAAGAGACAAGCCAACAGGGATCCCAACTTCTTTGCTGATGTTGTGCTTTCCTAACCTTTTCCCACTCCATTTCTCTTCTTCAGTGCAATTTTCTACACTTTGTCTTTGATTGTGTTGAAAACATTGGGCAGGCTTCTATAGCCCATTTTAAAAATGAGATATTAGGTTATATAGCCCTTCAATGAGATGATCCATTATGTATTTGAAAGTAAAGTGGCAACTTGTGTCCATCAGCCTCACGTAAAGCTACTCAACATCATTAAATGGTTGCTGTGTGAAGAGCTGGCTGACTGTTAGTTGTACTTAAAGTAATCATGTTTCTCTAATGCACAGGTTATATTGTAGGAACCCTTAGCCTATTTTAGATGAAAGACAGTGTGAACCTATCTTCATGAGCACTGCAATAATAGACTAGAGAATAAGCCAGGATTTCAGTTCACAGCCCTTGTGATAGCCCAAATCTAGAGCTATGCATTATAGTTCCTCTCCAGCAATTTACACCATGACTGTTATGTGATCATACAAATAGCTGTAGGGTACATTCAGACAGATGATATTCAGCATTTAATCTTTCTCTAGAAGCTCTGGGAAGCTTCATCTCAGATATGGTGAAATTTCACTTCTCAGCTTACAAAGTAAAACAGGTTTTTACTGAGAGATCAGAGAAATGTAGTAACTACAAAGAAGGAAGGTCCATTTGGATTAGAGACCAAATTTGACTTAATCTTGGGCTTGTTGCTGTTGTGGTCACTGTGGATAGCAATGATTTCATATGAGCACCCACCATCTGATACTACTCAGGAAATAATTGGTCACTAAATTAAAGACAAACCAGTGTTGAGATGAGATTCCTCGTGTGGTGCTCAGTACAGCCATCCTGTTACATATAGTGCAATAACCAGTGCAGAAGCTACAGCAGTGGTAGGTACCCCTTTCTCCCAAAGTTTTACTGCTACCCTGTCCCTAAAATGCAGTTTTATAGGGGGAATAGCCTTTTATAAATGTGAGAAAAATCAGAACCAGCCACTGCTGGAAAATTGAAGACCTTGGTGAGGGGATGCCCACCTGGTCACCTTTCTCTCCTGCAGTGGGAGAAGGACTGTTCTCAGCCAGGCTTGCAAAGGGCTCCTGAGGAGTAAACAGAAGGTCCAGGCTGTCATATATATTATCATGTAAACCCGACCAAGGAAAACACTGAGAAAAGCAGTAAAACCAAAAACACACTCAGAAAAGCAGGATAGCAGAAGGGGCTAATCTATTAAAAGTAAATGGTTTTGGTTTACTGGTTGGATAAATCTGAGAAATGTGTCAAAGTTCTGTCCAAATAAATCCCTGATAAAGAAAGCATTGACCTGTTCAAGAAGAAAGTCTGATAAATGAGTACATTTTTACAGGCATGGATCCAAAACACGTTGCATGGTAGCAGAGCACCTTCTCTCCTCCCTGTATTTTCATGGTTATCTATTACAGAAATAGATACATGTGCAGTGGAAATCAGCATTTGACAGGTTTCTGCTGTACAGAAGACAGCTTAGCATTGTGGAAGGATTAAAGAAAAAAAAATTTAAACCCTATGGGTATTCATCTGGCTTCATTTTAACTTCTCCAAGTCCAGAGAAGTTGTATGTCAGTGTTTTTTTTTCTCTGTAGATCTGAAATTGGTATTGGGGAAATGGTTAAGTGGGTCAGGTTAGGCTGATGTGAAATATCCCTAGTAAATCCCCATTGCATATAAACCTATTTTCTAATTAACCCTGTGACTATAAGTACAATTTCCTTTGGAGTTTGTTTTAGAGCCTGGAATGTAACTGAGGTTACACTAGCAGGCCCCTTGTTGGCAAAACATGGTTTCCTTTGTTTCTATATAGGCAATACACAAATTCCCTTGATAGGCCAGTGATTTTATAGAGCAGTTGTATTACTCTTGTTGCATAGGAGATATCTCATCTACTGTTCTCGTAGACATTTACTTCCATCTTAAATCAACACCATGTTCAGCCCTTCTTGCTTGTACTGAGAAAGCTGGAGCCCCACTTTGTGTTATCTTTACTTACACCTCATACTTTCCATGCAGTGTCCTTGATTTGTCTTTTTTTGTCTTTTTCCTCCTATGTCAGGGAAATACCTACTCTTTGGTTTCCCCTGTGTGACAGATCTCAGCCTCACTATGTCAGTTCTGACCTTGGCTCTACCCAACGGGGCACAACTGGCTTTTTGGTGCTGCTTTTCAGCAGAACCAGCCCAATTTGCCCTCTTCTCTCCCTTGTAGCCAAATATTGCTACGGAAGAGGTTTGTCTTTCTCTGCTGGTTCAGCTCTCCTCCCTCTCTGGCTGTAGAGCAAGATAAAATGAGTTGAAGGGGCTTCATTGCCTGAGTAGCTACAGAAAGATGAGATTGTTAATGATTTCTGTCCAGGACCTGACATGAGCATCTGCACTCAGCAGCTTTCCCATTGCAGTGGGCTTTGTTTGACGTTTTTTGTGAGTCATAACATGGGAGAAAGAACCTGCAGTTCCTAATCAACCTCTACAGTAATCTATTCCCTCACCAGTGGTAAGCAGCAACAAAACCAGCAAAACCCTGCACAGTGCAAAGGATTCAGGTTTATAACAGCAGCTTTTCCATGGTTTAAATGACAGCACTCTGAAATCGACAGTTCTGTACTCATAGGATTCAGGTATTATATCTTAAAAGTAATAACTAATTATTGAAAAACAGTTGGGACATAGCAACTGTGTAATGATTTTTCATAAATTACATTGCTGTTTATTTGCTCATAAGTCCTTATTTAATATACATTTTAAATCAATTACTATTTAATCAGCAATAGCAACCTTATGGAGTCCAAAGGAATCCTCATGAATCATTATTTCAAAATGGTTGTGGTACATGCAGTGTTACTGTCACTAACACAGAAATTCAAGCCTACCTACTTTCCAGTAGTAACACATAAAAAAACATGGCCTTTAAAATAAAGAACATGAAGTTGGTAGTTTAAAAAAAAATAATAAAATTCTTCTTCTGACAAAGTAGTAGTAAACTGACAGTGTCTTCAGCGTGTTATTGACTTATATCATCTATGTCATAGAAAAAGTCACTTTGTCCTTGAAGAATCCCAGTAAAATTACTTAGGCTTGATCAATGCAGTTGTTGACTGTTGCTGCCATTATGTGAGGTCTACAAGGCAGACTTGGTTGTCAGACAGAGACCAGGGGCCCCAGTTCTCTGTGCAGGCTGGGTGGTGTGAACACCATGGGCAGCACATTGTGCTGCCTGATGCTGAGTGTGCAAGAAATGGTGGAAAGTGCCCAGATTCCTCCTTAGTGCTAAAACACAAAAGATGTGGCTGCTTTACTCTTGAAAAGACCTGTCAGTACCACGCAAGTTCTTGTAAAATTTCCAGCTTCAGAAGAGTGCATTATAATCCTTTACAATTTCTTGAATGAAAGTGGGATAATTTGAAGATCATCATAAGATTTCAAAGCAA
Source organism: Xenops minutus (assembly GCA_035221455.1). NCBI lineage: Eukaryota > Metazoa > Chordata > Aves > Passeriformes > Furnariidae > Xenops > Xenops minutus. Next base: position 12,388,314 of record JAWWEE010000025.1, read on the forward strand.
ACATCTGCTTTGAAAGATTTTCTCTTCCTTTATCCCTTTTCTTTTTAGCTAGGTCTTTCAGACCTCAGATTGAAGAGGATGTCTACTGCAGCCCATTGCTGTGACAGTGACTGCCTTTCATTCTTAAACCACAAATAGTTATTTATGTAACAGGAGGTACTTTATAAAAAAAAAAAATTAAACACAAAAAAAAGCTCTGGGTATTTTTAGCTGATGGTTTGCCTTCACCTCTTATGCCTTCATAGCTCAACGATTATAAGAAAAACAGTATACTAAGAGATGTTGTAAACTATGTGTTCAAGTATTCATAAGTCTTTGGAAGAGTTGTGGGATTTTTTTTATAATCTCTTATCATTATACTATTAAAATTGGCATAGTCATAGAGGTCCACCTTCTGTCTCTCCATATTTTCCATTTGCAAAATCTGAATTTTCTCATTTTCCAGGGTCTTTTGCTTACAAGGCATGTGGATTAATTCTGCTCCAATTTTTTTACTTCTGTGGACTTACACTAGTGTCATAAATGTGCTTGGACCTGGTGAGAGTGTTGATGGTCCTAAAACATTGCTTGTGTTTGTTATTCCTACAGATGGGGCTGTGTGAGAAGGGATGAAAGAGTTTACATAATATTGGGAGTGGAAAGAAAAAAAAATAAATAATAATAAAAAAAGTCTATTTTATAAATTTCAAGGTCTGAAAAATATTCTGGTGATACTGGGCCAGAGTAAGTGCAAAATTGTAGTAGCAACTCTCAACCCAGAAGACTTTAGATGGTACTATGTCCCCTCTGTGAAGGAAGGAAGTTTTCTATACAGAGCAAGAGATGCACTTCAGGAACATGACAAGAACCTTATTTCCAGAAACCTCCAGTTTCAGCATTGCCCATCCATATCAGGAAGAGGTGAAAAGACTGTGATGCTGAGCTGGGAATTAATGTTTCAGGCTGGTATTTGTACCCAATGCAAGTTTTGCTTGAAATCTAATGGGTAACAAGTCAGCATAAATGATCATTAACTAATGCAGCATTACAGCAAATGGATCCATTATGCTTCATTCTGCTGCACAGAGTGCAAAATAAATTCTGGATGATGGGACATACTCCTAGGCAAAGAAAGAATTTCAGATAAGAAAGAGCTTGTGTTAGTTGACTTTGTTTAACAGAAGATTATAAAAATATTATGATCTGGGGATAAGTTATGGCATCGCATACCATAAAAATACACAAGTTAAGGAATCTATTTGTCAAAGCCAATGTTATATTTAGTAGTTATAGCTTGTCTTAATAGACTTCTGATTTTCACTGTGAATTTCCCAAAGGCAAACATATCACTATAAGGGAGAGATTCGGGTGTCGGGTAAGAAGTTTTTATTCCACATGGACAAAATTTGTGAGTTTTAACCCAGTATCATAATTGACATGATGGCTGATTGCAGATAGGGAACCCTGGCAGGGGTAATCTCTCTCCTGCAAAAGCACCTCATGATGTTGGTCTCATGTAAAGAACATCTACAGGGAAAGGCAGGACCAAGTGCAGCTCAGCACGGCTGGAAAGGCTGCAAGATGACTCCCTGTTCCTGTGTCTCATTGTGCACTGGACAGGGCAGGAAACAACCAGTAAACCCAGCCCAGAGTCCAAGCAGCAATAACCTGCAACTCAAGCACAGACTCTGCTCTCAGTTCCCTTAGGAAATCCATGGATTTCAAAATCAACCTTTTTAATCTTTAATAGCCACAGACTCATGAGAGATTATAATTGTTGATTCCAGTGGTATTACTTCAGTAGCAGAGAGAGAGAGCCTGCAGCCCTGAGCCACAACTTTTTAAAACACACCTGACCAAAAGCATTAGGAAAGCAGTGTGTCAAAGTCTTTTTCAGTCATTTGCACTCTGGCTTACTGAAAACAAGCTTTTGTGTGACAGTATTTCCATGTCCCACGCAGCTGGGCTGAGGTGGAAGGGTCTGTCATTTAATTTTTGTCTTCACAGTCAGAGTTGGTTCCTGAAGCTTGTGTGGCTGGATATTAATATCCATATGCCTGGTGTAAGCTCAGACATATAGCAAATCACTTTGCATTGCTAGTAATCCCCTGGTAAATATTGGATGCCTTTCCAAAGGTTAATTCTGTAGTCTAAGAAAAGGCATGGTGTTTTGCAGTGCTGGGTGAAAATATGTTCCTTGCTGAAGCCTGGGCTGGGGTAGCTCTGCAGGGCACAGCATCCAGGGCTGTGAGGTGCTCTGTGAGGCACTGCATGAAGCATGAGAGGCACAGCTGCCTCCAAGGCCAGGAGGAGGAAGGCTGTGTCCTGGAGGCAGCAAGTCATGGCTTGGGGATGCTCCCTTTGGAAATGAGAGGTCAGACCCTCCAGTTCTTTAAATTCTTCTGCTTGTCCCCAGTATCAGCCCATTGTCCCTGGCACGGGAACCTCTGCTGAGAGCACAGCCCACCCAAAGGCAAGGAGACACGATGGGGGAATAAGCAGACACTGCAATTTCTAAATGAGGTTTCCTCTGCTCCCTCTGTCTCTGAGCAGGGTGCATTAATCTCTCACGTTCTTCAGGTGGCACATTAGCTGAAAGAGGCCCTGGGAGAGCACGGCCTGGCAGGAGCACACTGTTCCTGAGTGGGCAGAGCACTGTGGCTTAGGGATGACAACTCTTTTTATAATTATTTTTTTAAGCAATTCTGCTTTCAGTTTCACATGGAAACTATACCTGCCAGGAAGGAAACAAAGTAGCCCACTGAGAGATAGAAAATGAAGGGATATTTTAAATGACATTTAAAAATGTGATTGTTCTGATAAATTTTTCTTAACCCTTACCTAGTCATAGGGAACTACAGAGATGTTGGAGGTTCCCCAAAGCCTGAAAATATGCTAAGACTGTTGGTAGTAAAATAATTTTTCATGCTTTAATTTAATCCTTCTTCAGCTTTCATTCTGCACAAAGTGGGTATCTAATGTTATTTTACCAGGGAAGTGCCCCGGACTCAAATAGCCCTTGATGGTAGGAGGTTGTCCCTTCTGTGGCCTATTTTTGTCCAGGCAGGACAGGAGGATGCTGGAGGTTGTTCCATGTCCATGCTGCTCTGCATTCCTCACCAACCTTGGCTGCTTCAGGGGCACGTGAAGGAAAATTCCTTGTGCCCCTCCTGTTCCCCATGGATGCAGAAGGAGAGCCCGGGCTGCAGGGTGCAACCAGAGCCCTGCCCTGTCTGTGCTGTCTTTAGAAATACTGAAAGGATTGGGTCTGCCTGTAATTTTCACTTATGCAGGGAAAGGCATATTTATATTTCCTGATCCTGTGCATCATGTTTCAGCTAAGGTAGACTGGACCACAGCTTTGATTTGCTCTTTGCTTTTTCTGGGCAGTGAAAAAAGGATTGATTCCTTGATTTAGCCACCTGAGTGGTCCGCTTGAAATGATACAGAAGCCTTCCCCTCCTGCCTGGATGCAAAGGGGAGAGATGGAAGAGGAAGCAGTACTTAATGCAGTGCTTGTGCTCAGGAATTTCCTATTCAGGAGCCAAATCACAGATTTGCTGTTCTGCTCCTGTGTTTAATGTTTGCCCACACTCAGCAGCCTCCTTTTGGGGCATGCCATGGCAAGAGCCAGCAGTACAAAGGTCCATCAAAAACCCTCTCCACAATGACCTACACATCTTCAGCAAGAGCATAGAAGACTGAAGGAGCCAATGGCTCTAATCAGACTGGAGCTGTAGCTTGAAAGCTTCACAATTTCTACAAAGCCAGTCACATCTCAATGAGAATCCAACATCCAAAAGATCCAGTCACAGCAGGCTTGCTAGAACAGTAAGCCCTAAAAGATATTCAGTAATAGGTGTAGCTTGGGGTGTTGGGTTTTTAATAATTTCTCTTGATGTTTGACAGCTGCAGCTGCACACACCTTGCTGCATCACTCATGGGTGGGAGAGGTCTTGCCTGCCTGGTTTCTTCCACTATCAAGGAGTATAGAAGGAAGCAGTATACTGGAGGGAGCCATACTACAAGCAATATATTTCTGTAATGGAGGGAAAATAGTTTCCACTCACTGTTTCAAGATTCTGTGCCACCAAGAAACTCAGGTCCTGTATTTATTATTTGTATTACAGTAGCACCTAGAGGCCCCAAGTTGCTAGGGTTTGTAGAGCGCTTTGTAGGAGACAGCTACTACTCCATAATGAAAAGAGTGGGAAAGGAAGGGAGAAAAGTGTCCTGACAGAGGTGCTATGGAGCAGCACAATAGAAAGTAAAATTGTAGATCTCTAGGTGGATACTTGTTCTGTCAAGCACTGGGATCACAGCATCTCAAGAAGCAACAGAGCCTTCAGCTGAGCTGTCAGAAATAACTGTCTGCTTCCTTCTAGCCCTTCCTCAGCAGTGGAGCAAGTCAATCCATTTTATTTCACACTGCAATGGATTAAGTCTGTGATTGTGACCTGGTTGAGGACTGATGGCATCTTCAGATGTGCTTGCTTGACTGTCTGTGATCAGCTGTCCTCTCAAGTCTGAGCCCAATTCGGTGGCTGCACTGCAAATTTGACTTGTAATTTTAGTTTGGAAATGTGCTTGTTAATTTCTGCCTAGACTACAGAATAGCCAACTCTCTTCATTCCAGTTTTGACATGCTGGAACTCTGTCAGTTTCTCTCTTTAGTCAAATAAAGATGAATTTATTGAATACAATGTAGAAGAACCACTTCAGACACAGAACCTCTGTGTGAAGTGTGTACATATGCACATCCCTGTACCATGGACCAAAACTGTTTGCTGCTTCTCCTATCAGGTGCAAATCTGGCATTGACCCCATTGGGAGATGGAATGGGACTTGAATGTGTGCTTTGATGCATTTGGTAAAACTCTTCTAAAAATCTACTAGCATTTATAGCAATAATAACTGTTTCTGAAGAAAGAGGTTTTGTTGTTATGAAATTGCAATCTCTGCCTTTCAAAAGAAACACTTAGAAACTATGCAGTTTCTTTTTCTTAACTGAAGTTTCAGCACATTTATAGGAAATATGAGCTATAATCTTACTGGTTTCCTTCTTTAAAATATGTTTTAAAAGGGAATCAGATCTCAGCACGTTCTATAATTGTTTAAAAAAAGTGAAGAACTGGCAGTGCTACAATTTGAATCTTACCTAAAAGCCTGACAAGAATGGGAGTAATAGGTGCAAAGTCTCTATTTATTTAGCTCCAGCCACCACCAGTTCTGAATTTATCTCTGCATCATCCTTATGCAATGCAGATGAAGAGTCTCAATATATTGTGACTTGGTAACATGAGCACAAGATCCTGCCATTGTCATGCCAGGGTCCTGCCCAAAGCTGGAGGCACAGTGACAATCTTGGCAAAGCCCAGCAGAAGGATTAGACCTGGAGAGACCTGCAAAAGATATTGGCTGGTCAAACATTTTTACCCGATCTTTTCACCTTGTTTCAGCCTCATTCAGGACAAGTTCATTAAAGGCATCCTTACAGAGATTAGCTCTTTGTTTTCTACTCATTTCACCCTCATCTGCTTCCCTAATCCTGACCTCTGCAAAGGCAGCAGTGATGAGGAGAGCCCTGATAACTCTGCCATCTCCTTCAGCGTTATGTGATGCTCCTGCTGTTGTTAAAGACAGAGCAGCAGCACTTGACAAGACCTTCTAACAAAGTGCTTTGAAAGCCCCTTACCAAGCTCTCCCAGGCTGACAGGCATTTTAGTGAAGTCTTGTGCTTTTTGCCCTCTTACAGATATTTTCCCTGGGCAGTTACTCTGTAAGGACCTTTTTTTCCCTGCTGTTACGGGAAGTGGTAGCAGGAGAAAAAGGATGTTTTTATTCCAGACTGATTTGTAGACCTTTCAAATGAAGGTGATGCTGGGCATCCCAGAGCTATTGGCTGTGCTATGGCTCTGCTCAGATAACTGAGCTGGAATCTCCTTCCACATCGGAGAGCCAAGGCAGCACTATTCTGACACTCTTGCATGGTTTTCCAAACCAGCCAGAGTCCATGCAAGCACATTTGGTGAAAATGCCGAAAGATTCAGGTCCTATTTCACAAGGAGCAGCAGCTGACCCTTCTGTTTCATATTTTCTCTTAAAGCGGGAAGTTCTGAGTCCTTTAACCATTTAACCACCTGGCTGCAGCCTAGACTAGAGGAATTTGAAAGGATCAGCCCCAACATTAGCCCATTTCTAATTAGCCTCGTTGCCATAGTGACTTGGAGGGGGTTTATTATCATGAGCATGGCAAAGCAATGGCACTGTACAACTTCTTTTGCAGCTGGGGAACGTAAAAAGTGAATCCCGCATTGAATCATGCTCGCAGGGCTGACATTCAAATCACAGTCATTGTGTGCTCAGGAAAAATGACTGTCACTCATACAGGGTGCTTCACTTTAGGAAGAAGATTGGAGGATGCAAAGAAAGAAAAAGGAAAGAGGAAAAAAACAACTGCTCTGAGGCACTAAGATAAACATTAAAAAGCAAAGGAGCAAAAGAAATTCAGATATCTCATTTAAACTAGAAACAAAGTAGAGGAGTAGCCAATACCAAAGCAGTCAGTACTCAGTGTGGACTCTGTCTCCTTTGTTTTCGTATACAGAAGAGCCGGGATATTCTCAAGGACTTTCTTATAAGGAATATGGAAATGTACAGAAAGTGGCTTCCATCCTTTATTGATATTTCCTCTTTACTACAAGGAGTTGAAATATGTGTATTTTCGATCCTGAATGTTGTCATGGTTACAGGACTACTTGGATGCTGCTTTTTGCACCCAACAAAGGCTGCCTGTGGGTGCAGTTTGAGGCTGGAGATGATGGGGACCAGCCTGACTGCCCAGCTCACCATGGGGTCTGCCTGGAAACAGCAAGATCTGGAGTGGGGATTCCTTGGGATGGATTTCAGTCACAAGAGGAGGGATAGAAATTGTGTGATCACACTCCTACTCCTCTTACAAATGCCTACTAGGTAATGCTTGTGAAGAATATGCTCATTCCCAATGTGTTTATAGCCTTCAATATTTCTGCTTAAGCTACCCTTTCACCTTGTGGTTTGATTAAAAACCTTGTTCCTGTGGATCTTAGGGCCAAGGGCTTTTGTTTTCAGCATAGACTTCATTTTAAGCTGTAGTCCAAAACACTGTATAAAGCAAAGCTGCAGGAAGGAGGGAATACTGGTGATGCTCTCCATAATGTCAGTGAATCTTATGTCTGCCTGAAAGATCATGTGGTAGCTGTACTGTAGAAGCTGTTGACTTTTCACCGAAAAAGGGCAAATGAGATATCTTTGGCTGAACCCCTCCCTGCCATCTTTTTTTTTCAGGTTTTTAACCAGAGGGTTTTCAGATTTCTCAACCTATAGAAAAAAACACTATGAAGAAAATTATTTCCTATGAAATGCAGACAGGCAGAAAACGCCAATTTTCAGTGAGGATTTTTCAGTGAAAGGTTGCAATTTTCTGTCAAAGGCATCTTTAGTCTTTTACCAACTGTATAAAATGTCGTGTCTTAGGTCTTGCAGCAATTTACTCACACAGTGCAAATGGAGGCTCATAGGATATTAAACTTTGTTTGTTTATTCCACTCCAAAGTGGTTTTAAAGGACCCTTGTGAGCAAAAGACAGTGCTGTAGGTTGGAAGCAAGCAGATTTCTGCCTTTTCATGCTAAGCTGATGCATGGCCTTGTGCAAATGACTGTGTGAAGTGCTTTCTCTCCTTTTACTGTAGACTGCCAAGTTGTTTGAATGCAGATGTCTGTACCAAACCCAGGTCGCTGTATGCTCTGCAGACATGATTGTGTTCATGATAATCTGAGGTGGAGGGAGGGGAATCATAAATGAAAAGGAGAGAAAAAAGAATGTACAAACCAGTATTTTCTGGAAGTTGAAGTTTGGAACAGTGAGGTTAGTCAGTGAATACACACTAATACCGTATCTTAACTCACCACTTGAAGTAGGAAAGCTGTGGGTGGAAGTAGATGGGAACAAGTGGGGTGCCCTGTTTTGATGGATAGGCTTAAATATGACTGTAAAATCAAGAGATGGCAGCAGCACCATAGCTGAGCCTCCCACTCCTCACTCACCTTGCCTAAGGTTACAGGCTTGTCTGAGTGCCTTGTAATTAAGTGGTGCCCAGGTATGAATGGGCCAGATTCCCTCATCACCTACGCTGCTTTGATGTTGAAAGAGAATTGTGTGTAACTGGGGACAGCGATTTGTCATAGTCAGTTAGAGAAAAAAATCCCAATCTGATTAGGGTTAAAATAGCAGATGTCCTGAATTGTTCTCTGAAAGGGGCACAGGACACATGAAAAATGTTTTGTGGGAAAGAGGCTTTGCCCTACTGGAAAATCTTTCAGGGACTCTGTAGCAGCAGGTGAGAGGATGAGCAGTTTGCTGCCAGGGATACCTTTGCAATCTGGCTCTTCTCATTGCAGCTGCAGCCCCAGGCTGAGAAGTGCCAAATGGAGGAAGGACATGAGTAGTTTTCTCTGTCTCCACATGCTGGGGGACCCTTGAGGTGGCAGCAGGTTGGCATGTGGCCGTGGATCTCATGGCTCCATTTCCATCCCTGCTGCTACTGAGGCTTTGAGCCCAGCTAGATTTTGGGCTAAGTCCTCCTCTCCTGGAGCTGCCTTCATGCACCTCCCTGTGTGAAAGGTGTTTTGCTGCAGAGAATTGTTGTCTGCACTGGGATCAGTGAGGAGGGCAAGGGGATGTGAGTGATGGGTTGCTTTCACAGATAATTGAAAGCATGTCAGAAATAGAAGCGGTATTTAAATCAAGAGTCTTTTTGCTTCTTCTCTACCTGGTGAGCCTGGGAGTTACAGGAGGCTGTCACATGATGGAGAATTAACAATTCTGATGAGAGATGTTGCCAATTTGAATTGCTTATTTGGAGACCAGGGTAGGAGGGGTGTCCATTAGTGTGTCTCAGGGATTTCCTATGCCTGCTCCTGGATCGTCATTAAAGGAACAAAGCAGCTGAGGAAATGCATTCACAGTGCAGATACTGGTATATGACACCCAAAAGACCTATTTTTTTTTCTTCTTGAGCTAATCTTATGGCCAAGTGCTATCAGACCAGCTTACATTGCTCTGTGCATGGGGCTGCTGGTGAGGAAGTAATGAGGACAGCAGTGATGGCAAGCCACTGTATTGGAAGGCTGTGGCTTGCATAGGGACCAGGAAGCACCTTCTCTATGATCACAGGGTGCATCCTCATGCTCATTGCTGCTGACAAATAAGCTGCCACAGGAGAAAAAATAGAAGCTGAGCATGGTACTGAAAAGCATCAGCCTCAGAGAACTCTTGGGGCTCCCACTTCCAACAGGAATCTTCTGCCCTTACCTAAAAGGGCCTGTTGGAGGTAACAAGGTCATATACTCCAACTGGTCAAGCTATCAAGGCATGTCCCCTTGCTTTCCTTCAGCACTACTCAAGTCAGCAACGAAAGGAGCTGCTGCCTGGCTTCCCATCTCTCCCAGGGCAGAAGTCACTTTCTGTCTCCCCTTCCCTACCCCTGACAGCATGCCCTGGCTGCCAATGCAAGGATGCCTGAGAAGGTACTGAGGAAGCTTGAAGCTTGTCCAGAACGAGAGTTTGTTGATTCCCCACACTGTCTTGTCATACATGTGCACCTGACTGTGGAGAGTATCTTTGGATATGATCAGTGCATGGAAAAGAGTCCCACCAACCAGGTCCATCTCTGCAGTCTTCAAAGCCCTGTTGCTTGAAATTATCACAACTGCCTGGGGGATTTTTACATGCAATTCCCATTAATTAAAATTGACAAATCCCAACGGGCATCTAAATCCCCTCTGAGATTTTTGATAACTAAACCAGCATTCTCTGCCAGAGAGAGAGGTCTGTTCAGTATCTCTCTCTTGAGTTCAAATTTTCCCTTGGGTTTGCTTCCACATTCTTTACAAGAGACTGAAGATTTCTCTGGAACAGCCCCCGCTCTTTTATAGCACTGCAGTCACACAAAATAAATATGAAGTGAGCTGATTATATTCCGGAGCTACAAGATACCACGTGTCAGATCCAAAGTGAACTGACCTTTCCACTCCCAGGTGGACAGCTCTGACCTTTTGTGATGCTGATGAGAAGCGTGGCAGAAATCATGATTAGGGGGAAATCATGCTTTATTAACATAGGCAGAGCACAAAGAACTCATCATCTAAAGACCTGCCTCTAGGTGGTGGGACACGAAAAAGAAAACCAAGATGTTATGTCCGTGTTGTACGCTCATTATAGCACTAATGGGAACAGGACAGCAGAGCTGAGGGGACAGCAGAGATGTGTGATGGGGAATTATGCTTTGCTGTAGAGGCTTTCTTGCAGTGACAGTTATAGCAACAGCAGACCAGGATCCTACTGGCTCAAAGCCTCTTTATAATGTCATTTTTCTGAAGTTATTATTTGACAGAGGAAGGTGAGAAGCCCTGGTAGCTGCAGTAACACCCAGTTCAGTTTGGTAGGTTTTACCTTGCTACAAGGTACCAAGGATCTGTTAATGAATAGGGATATTTTTTGGAGCATCTGTTTTTGTCACGGTAACTGTGAAGCACAGACGCTCCCCTTTGCAGGTTTGGAGGGAGGAGGGGAGCAAGAAGGGTTTTTCTTGTACAGCAAACATAGCTTCAGAAAGTGAGGAGGTTGGTGGGAGGGGAGGAGGGGTGGGGGGAAAGCAAGCAAGCACATATTATATTCCAACTGTTTCCACGGTGACATTTCATAATCACAACTCTTGGGAGAAAATGCTTCATTGCAAAGCTGGAGGAGGCAGGATGGCTTTGTGGATGCAGCCAGAGAGGGATAGCTCTCCCAGCACCTGTGGCTCACCATCCAGAGGACTTGGAAGCAGGGACCAGCTAAACTCATGAGGCTGTAGCACAAACCCTGGGCAAGGAATTGAAATGCATAGTAGTCATCATCTCTATCCTTTTATTTCAAGGATGAACATTTATAAATAAATGTGATATCATCACACTAAGTTGGAAGTCTAAATATCTTCTGTTTTTTGGCAGGAAGGAGGAAAAGAAAGATGTATGTGGAAAGGAGCCCATAAGATGTATCTAGCAAAGCATAGCCATATAGCTGAAAAGCAGCCTGTATGTAATGAATTAGATCACCAGGTCTGTGCATTCCACATTGTCTATTTACTCTCAGTTCTGGAGCTTTAACATGCAAGTGAGTTCCAAGCAGATTGAAACCTGCCTTCTCATCACTAGGGCTGGTTGCACAGTGCCCAGAAGAAGCCAGTGCTTTGCTGGCAGCGAGTCTCACAAATCAATCGGTGGCATATTATTCATTTTACAAAGCAGCACCATGTTCACCTGAATCACTTCCAAACGTCTGTGGTTCCCTGTGTTGTTTTAGGCAGTGTACCACTTGTCATCATGCTGCTACAGATGGCAATAGCTCCTGGGGGCTTTCCTACGAGACGTAGGCAGGGGAGGCAAGGGCTGTGACAAGTACACAAGGTTTTCATGCTTGGGGACTTTCCTTCAGTTCCTGGAGCAGAGAGCCACAGTGTGGGTTTCAGTCCCAACTCTCTTGCAAGTTCGGTGAGTTTTAGGCAAATTGCTTCCACTGCCAACCTCTTAGATGGGATAAATGTTCTTGTTCTTATATCGCTGACCATGAATAGCTGGATGATTGAATTTTTCAGTTACTTGAATAACATGACTCAGTGCACTTGTCCAATAGTCCTAGACTGCATCCTACACAAGTATACAAGATGTATATTATTTCTAAAGCAATTACTGCAATATTTATATTCCTTAAAAAAAAACCCTGAATCCCTTTTTTTTTTTTTTGGTCACTGAAGCTCCTCAGCTCTGTGCTGTTTCTGCAGGACTGCATGGAGCTGCTAATGATGTGATCTCTTCTGATTCCCACTCTCTCTTATTGCAGACATTGTTACACCGGGTTGCAAACTTTGTGGTGTGCCAGGTAACAAGGTGTTTGTGTGCTGCTCTTTCTGTCTTGGTCTGTTGTTGGGAGTACAAAGGAAATCTGGCCTTTTGTTTGTGATACAGCACTGATCTGTGCTTTTGATGTACTAAAAGTCTCTGGCAAAAACCTTGATGAGTACAGAAAATCTCTGAATATGGGGCACCTCCAGAAACACTTGGTGTAACAGGGCCTGTATCATCTTTATCTCTCCTTTCCATCCTGGAAAAAAAGGATGATTCTTTGAAAAAGATGTTAGTTTCAGATTCTATCCTTAGCTCTTTGCCATTTCTGCAGTGTCTGAAGGGTGAAGAAGAGAAATTATAGATAACCTACATCTCTTCATGTACGCACTAAACTTTACAGCTCTTTGTCCATCTAGAGCAGCCTAACAGTGATAGCTGAGCTGAAGTCCTCGCTCTTGAGTGCCTGTAAGAGGCAGTTCCCCTTTACCAACCTGTTACACAGAGGAGAGCAACTGCTGCTCCTCTTCTGCCTGCAGTAACCCATCTGTGGAGCTGGCAGCAATGTCCTCTGGCTTGTTATGGTGACTGGCCATGCTATGGAGGGCTTAGATGCTCTGACAGACAAATGAGAAGCTGGGACATCCCACTGCTATGGGCCTCTGCCACACATTTGTAGAAAATTACTTGGTACAACTTAAGAAAATGTTATTTGGAGCTCTAGAAGAGGATCAAAGACACACCCAATGGAGTGCCTCTGGGCAGTGCCTCTGCCTTTGACTACCTGGGTCTCTTCATTCCCCATTCAGCTCCTCTCAGTGCCAGTCTTTCCATTCTCCTCTCTGCAGTTCTAATGATTTTCTGTGTCCCACCTTGAAGCCTTTCTATTTCTCCTCTGTAGTTTCTCCAAGGATGGATATATGGCTGATGTCCTGTTTATTCAGAAACTCTGCAGACATCATTTTATTCCTCTTCTTAACTGAAACAAAAAACATTTTGCTTTCACACCCTTTAAGAATTTAAACAACTTTTCATATAAAATTACATCATGGTATTTCATATTGCAATGAGTTTTTCTTCTGACAGTATTTTGGAGGAGTTCAGGTTATTCTTGCAGGGTCCACATGTTCAAAACTCTCTCTCTGAAGACTTTTCAGAGGTGTCTGTCTGGTGAGCTATTAGCCCTTGTGAAATCCAATGCATTTAATCAATTTAATACATACAGACTGCAAATGTGCTACACACTATGCTATGTGTGAGACTAAGACAGCCAGGGTGGGATTTTGTGTGCCTCGATCCAACAGATCTGAGACAGAGCATGGGTAGAAATTAAAGAATGAGGAGAAGTGACATGAATATCTGTATTGATTGCAGAAATTCATGATAGAATGACACTGATAATTCTGGTGATTTTGAAGTTTTTTCCTTTGTGCACAGACTTCCCCCTTCCCAGCTGGTAGCTGGCAGGCTGCTCCAGTAGGATGTGATGTAAGAACTGGAAATTGATACTTCTTTTCTTGACTCAGATACTCCAGTTCAAAACTTTGAGTCCTTTGACTATTGGAAAGGCCGAGATCAGCCACCCTAAAGCTCAGCCCACGTGTTTGTTTATCTTGTGTGTTAGCAAAGCAGCCTGGGAACCGCAGAGCCAGATGGCAATGATGGGATCTTTGTAAGGCTCTTTGAATTGTGGCAATTGCTGCTGCTGCTTTTTGGGTGTCTTTTTTTTTTTTCTTTCTTCCTAAATCAGCATGCTTTTATCTTCCTCATTTCACGTTTGTTTTCGACGCATCTTGAGTTTCATGCCAGGGATTAAAAATGAGGGTTGATTCGTATATCAATATTAAACTGCATAATCACCTCAGTCATTATTTGACTTCATCTGGAGCATTCACAATGTTTTGGGAACTTTGAGTGAAAGAAAACTTTGTTATGTATATGAGCATTTGACTCAAGTATTGATAACCAGTATTTCTGATTGAGGTTGCATCCCCTGTGTCTGGCTTTTCACAGTAAATAATCTCTTAGCATATATTTTCAACAATTTTTTAATACTTATAATTTATTTGTTCTTCCATTCAATGAGAAAATAATGGGACAACACAGTCTGTGGCAATAATCTGGGGGGATTTATATTCTCCAATAGCAGTAGACCTACTGTAACTTTAATATATTACCAGTAATTTCTGCTTCCTCTGGTGAGGCTTAGAGAAACATAAGGTGCTTCAATAACAAACAGGGATCCACCTACAACTCTGATTTACGTTTATGACTCAACAATGAGCGTAAACTGAGACTAGGGCACAGAGTGATTCTATAAGTGGTTATAAATCAACCATTCACCAACAGGGAAAAGAAAGAGTGCCAGCAGCATTCCATGTATGAGGAAGAAAGTGGTTTGGGAGTTGCAGATGGTAGTCTTCTTTTAGGGGATCAGTAAAGGGGTCTGGGTGGATTCATCATGGAGAGATTTGTAGTGTTATCATGAGTGCTCATGTAGATGTTTATCCAGGGTGTCTATCAGAACTGTCCCAGGTTGGGCATGTCAAGTCCATTTGCTGGGAGCAAACCCAACATCACCAGGTCAGCTGGATGGTGGCACAAACAACTTCAGAAAACAAAGTTGCAGATCAGAATTTGTAGCGTACTTGACTTGGACTGAGTGCACAGGTGCTTACCTGACTCCAAGAAAGCTCCCGGCCCTGTTGTGCCCAAGGCTCCCCATCCAGCCATGCTGGGTGGCAGCAGAGCCTGGCTCGTGGGAGCCCACGGCTCTCCCTGGAGTGATCATACCCCGTGGGCACTCCCAGCCGAGGCACAGCTCTGTTTGCCAGCTGCTGCTGCTGCTGCTGCTTATGAATTTGCAGCTGAAGGGTGCACAGTGTTTGCAGTGCCACTCTGATTGAGGGGTTTATCTTCCAGTCCATTTAGTTACTTAATTATCCCAGAATGAGCAAGGAGTAATTTCTTATAAATATGGTAATAAGTGGATCAGGATGACAGCAGAAGCACATTCTTGTACAGTTTGTGGGAAAAGCCGACTTTCCCCAGTTTCAGTTTGCATCAGGCTTCCCTGTCAGCAGTCAGTAAATTAATAAACAGTACCTGGTGACCCCCAGATATTTGGCATCAGTCAAGACCTCCTTGGAGCTATCATCACCTGGAGTCTTGTCTCTGTCCCACATCTTCACAATTTAGTACACACTGCAAAAGAATGAAACTCATATTTCCCTTAACTTCTCTGAGTTGCTTCTGGGATATCAAAGCTTTGCATTTGACAGCTCCAGCTGCTGTGTGAAGGAGAGAGGGTCTGTAGACACCTCAGGCCTAACTCATTGATGGAAGGAGAAAGATTTTTCTGCTTGATACCAAACATTGCTGAGACTAATTTTGTAAAGGAAATTTTACCAAATATTACTAAGTGAATACAGTCTGTAAATTCTGCTTTTCAGTGGTGTAAATAACACAAAGATTAAAGATTGAAGCAAGTGCCTGATGTTAAAACAAACAACATACACATGTGGGGGAAAGATGGTAAAGAGCCTGAAGCCTCCTTATTTCCACTTCAGTAGGAATTTTCTCAGTAAGATGAGTGAAGGGCTAGCTGCAGGTCCAAACTCCTTGTACAGGCTGAAACCCGCTTTAGGAAACAGGATAGGAATGCAATGAGGTGCAGAGATGACCCTGTTCCCCCACAACCTCTCCACATGCTGGTGAACACCCCTGAGCTGTGCCACCCGCTCCTGCCCGGGCCGTGCTGGGGTGTGTGTGTGCACACACAGCACACAGACACTTCCCTAACCGTGTCTATCGGTGTCATTTGGGTGTGGGTGGCACCAGTGACTGTGCATATGTTTGCTGGGTGTAGGTGTGCCGAGGGCTATCCGCACACACGCTTCCCAGTGCGCCGGTGCTGTGAATGGAGGGAACCATCTCACCCCTTTCCTTTCCTGATTACTTGCACATTTTCCTCGCTTTGAATTTCTGGAGTCTGTCCTCGCAGAACCTGCGCTACAATCGTTCCTTGAGAGGCGCATTATCCAAAATAACAAAATTGAGGTGAACAAGCGAGGGAGAGAAATGCATGTCACTCCATCAGCATTCATTTATGCCAAGGCTCTGTGAAAACCATATGAGATTCTGCATTGTTTGGAGTTTATTTAGATTAATCACTATAATTACATTTTGCTCATTATAAAAAGCCTCCTATAGAGATTGTCCAGCTAGAAAAGAAAAGGAATTTTGGACATAGTTATTTGAATAGCCTCTTTAAAGACATTCAGGAGCATCATGTAAAACACAGTGGGCACCAGGGGAAATAATTCTGCAGGGAGGTCGGATGGATGCCGAGTTCTGATTTCCTCATTTTTCAAGGCTGGAGGCTTCTGCATGTGAATGAATCCTTTGTTTTTCCAAGGCTTTTGGTACAGAAATATATCTGCTGCAACAACTGCTTATTTTCTACCCTGTAAACAAAAGCTCTGATAGTGAAGGCAGACCATGGTGCTTGGGTGGACAACTTTATGCCATGCAGAGCAGATCAAAGAGGAAGGTGTCAGACATCCTTCTCAGAATCAAAATTCTCTGGCTCCAAGAAAAACCTTGGAGCAGAAATGGGTGAGAACAAAGGTTCTCACCCAGCACAGCAAGGTCAGTTGCAGACAGAACACAAGGGGAACAGCTCTGACATAGCCATTTTTTTATTCTCATGTCTGGCAAAGATCTTAAGTGAATCAGCTACACTTTTCCAAAATGCCTTTATAACATTTCTTAAATTGGACAGAATTAGTTTGGCTCCTTGGGTTTTTTAGACTTTTATCTTCCTAATTCTTTACTTAATTGCATGAATTAATCCCACAAAACCATGTTGTATGTTCCCTGTTGTCCATCAAATGCCTGCCTGTCCTACCTATGTCCTAAAAACCCTTTGGGGAAAAAATATGGGTATTCAAAACACTCCACTTCCTGATATTTCAGTTGCTCCAGATTAAGGTGACACTGTGCAATTCACTTGTATTCTGTATCGAATGATTTTCATTGTTTTCTGAAATATGAAAGGAGGAATGACCTCCTTCAGTTGTTTTTAGGAATCTAGATAATTCGTTTGTGTTCATCTCTCAGAAGACTGGCAGATTGATCTATTTCTGTTGTAACTACTCTTCTGAGATTGAAGAGTTTCATCAATTTCCCAAGACTCAGTTTGAGTTTTAGCCAAAAGTTCAGAAGCTGTATTGCTTGGATGTTGATTTAAAGAACCTTCAGAGCACATAGAGTTAATTCTGAACATCCTTATTGCTAAAAATCTCTGAATAAAATGTTGCTATCTATAGGGGGAAAGGAAATGAATACCTTCTTAAAATAATGATCTTATTACTACTTATCTTGTTACACTGTGGTGAGGTTCCCCTTGTTAAGCCACCTGCATTTTGAGAGGTTTATAGACAAAAGCAGCATTATTAATTAATGCGACTGTGCAAGCTTTCTGCAAGCTATTATAATATTTTATTGTTATGGCTACTATTATTGTTATCAGATAGGCTGTTTGGGAGTTTGAAAACATGCTAGCATCTTTCTGTTGCACTGGTTATCCTTCAGTGCCTTTCTTCAGATTAGAAATGCAGCTGTTTCCATTAAATTCTGGATGGAAAGCAACATCCCATAGAACCTATCAGCAGGTTATTTTAGCCTCAAATCAGTGTTGCTTAAATTATACAAGGAGTGAAATGGAAGCCTGATGAAGGTGCTCCTGTGAACAGCAGATGTGGATTTTTTGTGCTTGAATATGACCTTGGGCTGGTGGTCACCCAGGCAGTGAGAGAGGGTCGGGGCATCCTTTGGCCACAATTGACTGACCCCTGAGTGCCTGAACGGTTGCTCTAATGAACCTGCAGTCTCTGGCACCAAGAATCATTGCCTGGTCACCTGGTAAAGGGTGGTCTGGGGAAAAAAGGAGTCCATCCTAGAAAGGTATTTCATTGCTTGCCATAAGGAAGATGCAAGCCTTCTGGGCTCTGTTTTTTGCAGTGTAACTATACATACTGTCCTTTTAGGGCCACAAAATTTCAGGCATCAGTGCAACTCCTCTCTGATACAAGGTATAGGAGCACAGTTCTATGACCCCATGCTGACTCTGGCATTTATGTGGGTGTTTAAGCATTTTGTCATCCCAGAAGTCACAGTAAAATCCATAAACCTGTCTAAAAAGATACTAAAGATCCCAAACTCTTATTTGCAGAGATTAAATGAAGGCCTGAGGATATAAAGAGTAATATTATCTCTGCACCATGAAATTATCAAAGATCATAGAGTCCAGCTTTTAGCCCTGCACAGGACCATCCCCCAGAGTCATACCATGTGCCTGAGAGTATCATGTCAGACCTGGGCCCTGTGGCCATCAGGATACATCTCCACGCTGCTGCAGGTTTTGTAGGCTTGGTCATGTCCCATTTTGGTTGTCCCACTCTGCAGCATGCTCATGTGTCCAGCTGTTCCTCATGTAGGAGCAAGCCTTGACCTGTAAGTATTGGCCACCACTCTTTGGTGTTCTTACAATTAAACCACATGCTTTTGGAGATGGGAAGTGGAGACTTGGGCAAGGGACCCTACATCAAACCAGAACACAGCACATCCGGGTCTTATTTTTAATTCTTCCCCAAACAGACTTTTTACTTTCTGTTTCCCCCATGCTATGTAGCCTTTGTATAAAGTCTGCAAACAGTAAGGGCAGAATCTCTGGGCTTGGAGCATTCAGGTTTTGGCACAAGTGGCTTCAAGTTTGGTTTGGGACTTCAGAGGGGAATGGGTGAATTTTCTTTGTGAGATGGCTGTGGCTGTGTTCACCACAGTTCTTTCTCAAAAAGTCCTACACCACAAATTGTGCCTAGGAGCTATTTCTCATTGTTTCTACTTTTATTGTGCCCCCCCTTTTTTTTTGAAGCAAAACTGCTTATGGTCAAATATACTCCAGGCTCACTAGAACTGCCACAAAACAGCTTCTGCAATAATCCAGGCTAAAATAGCCCCCTAATTTGAGAAGCCTGTCCTAGCTGATGGTGCAGATTCCTCCACATCAAGCACAGAGGTGAAAAGCCTCAAAGGTTAACATTGAGCAGGAGAAATCAATGAGAAAGGGGATGGTGGGGGTTTTCTTTTTTTAATCCTGTGAGTTCTCTTTGTTGTTCTGAAATCCTTCCTCCCAATGAACATTTGCAGGATGCGACCCTCTTTGTTATCCTAATGAGCCAGGCTGTAGAGAGTGATCGGTTCAACTCCTGGACCCAGAAGTGAGAGCCCAGGTTGGGAAGCGATGGATGAGAGGCAGAGTTGTTTCAGCCCTTTCTCTAGAGGAGTTTGCCACCTACTGATTCACAGGTTCCTTTTAGCTTCTGCCAAGAGAAGTTGAGGGGGAAAGCGAGGAATTTAGGGCTAGGTGGGGATTGCCCTTAGAGATCTCAGCCAGGACCCCCTGGAGGAATAGCCAGCGTGAGGAGGGATGCGATGCCCAGCTGTTGAGCTCCATCTGGGAGAAGGGGAAGGAGCTGGTTGGAAGCGCCTGGTGTGTGCGTGTGCGTGTGTGTTGTGTGTGGCGGGGGAGGGATGTGGATGAGGAGCGGGCTCCCTTTCTTTCTCTCGGGGCTCAGTTAATCCTGCTGCCAAGCGGTGTTCAGCGGCAGTCTCAGCGCTGGATTCTGAGCGAGGGAGACGCGCATCCCGAAGGCGCAGCGGAGGGCAGGCGAGAGAGGCAGCTAAAGAGAGCAGAGCGGGGGAAAAATCAAATCTATGCTTGGAACTGGGCTTCTTTTTCGCCAATGCAAAAGGGAATATGCAGCACATTTTTGCCTTCTTCTGCACCAGTTTCCTAGGGGCGGTGTTAGGGGCCAATTTCCCCAACAATATCCAGATAGGTGAGTGTGGGGCTGGGGATGGTGGTCCCCAGTGAGTGGGTAGGGGTGGAGAGGGGGCGGTGGGGGAAAACTGACCCATTCATGTGCTTGCAAAGGCAAAATATGCGTGTATATGTGTGAGAGAGAATGCGAGGGAGTGAACTGCGAGGGCTGGATGTGTGCTTTGGGTACCGGCTTTGCCGGAGAAGAGATGGATCAATTTGGCTTTGGGGGAGGGGAGGATTTGGAATAAATGCCTGCACACACACCAACACAGAGGGAGAAAAGTGCTTCTGAAATGGAGGAAGTATGAAAAAAATATCTGTTTCTTGCTCTGAGAAATGCCTGGGCTGCCATTGTGTGTTGCTGCATTTGCAAAATCGGGGGTTGCATGATACATTTTTGCGAGGTTGCTCTGATCTGTAGGTAACTGGGACGAGAGGTAACAAACAGACGCTCTCTGTTGTTGTTGCTAAAGAATAAGGGCAAAGCTATTGGAGGAGGATTTTGCATCGAAGTCTCTTTCCATTTAATGCCACTTGCTTCCCCTGGACACCAGCAGTGCCTGTTTGATTCCTTTCTCCCTTCCTGTAACTTCTCAGTGCTCCTCTCCTTCCCTTCCTCCCTCCCTCCCCAGATTTATTATTACTCTCCCATTGATCTTTACTGGTGATGGTTTGTAACCTAGCCCCAAATTCCCCATGCCCATTTTCTTTCCCGCCTCACCTTTCTTTACAATGCCAATCAATTGCTAATCCACTAAGTTCAGGCAACTCCTGCCTGAGTCCAGCTGTACAATTGGTGCTTTTATTGCTGTTGATGCTGCATCCTTGTCTCCCTCCCTTCCTGTCTTCCCTTTACCCCAAATTTGTGCAACATCCCAGATTTTTTCCCTTTCAGCTAACACATGTTAGTCTAACTTGACTGCAAGCATCTTACTCTTCTGACACCCATGATCAGGCTGTGGGGTGGGAGGAACAGAGGAATGTAGGGGGATATTGATGCACAAATAGCCCTTTTCACACCAGGAGATGTCCGCTATACTAAAGATGTGCAAATTGAATTGATATCAGGTCCCTGCACATTTGTTTCTTTCTTAAATCATCTTGAGCATTGACACTTTCTGCTGCTTTAATTCTCTCTTGTTGCTAAGTGCTTTGTTTCCCTACTCCTAAAATGCCAATAGCAGCACTCTCTTTAAATGCATATAGATTACAAGACAGGCTGAATTTAATAGCATCTTTCTGGAGGCTGTGAAGGGATCTGCTGCAAGCCAAGGTTCCTGCTGGGGGAGCAGCAGGAAACTTTTTCTAGGGCTGGGTTATTGCTGCACTTTGTTCCAGGTGCATGGTGGAAGAAAGGCTTTGAGCCTTCATCCAGCCTCTTCCTGGTTCCTATCTTATTTGTATCACTCTGTGATTCTGGGCTTGTCTGGACTTCTGCTTAGACTGATCCCTTTGGGGGATTTCCTCCCCAGTTTGAGTTCAGCCACTGTCACCTGTTAAATTTAGGGCTTTCCTGTGCAGCAAACCTCCAGTAGCAGCAGTTTTTTGGTCATGGGTCCCATGCTGCTCTGGCTCTTGCAGCCCTGTCTCCATCCACTCTGTTGGGCCAGGGTTAAGCCAGGTTGCTCTGTACCCCAGAGTCCCACAGTGTGGTGGGAACCCCTGAAACCCTTCTGTAGCAAACCTCTCCTCCTAGTCAGCAGGTTTAAACTGAACTTAATTACAAGCAAGGGGGGGGGAAGAAAGACTCTCATTCTTCCCTTATTAAAATAACGTTCCCATTTCTCTTCTTTAAAATTACAGGGGGTGAGTAGGTTGAGCAGAATGCTGTGAATTACCCTGATCCTGCAGGCTGCTTGGCCTGGGGATGCCTCAGGGTTCCTAGATGTGATCCAGGCATTACATAACTCACAAACTGGAAAGGTTTTCTGATCCCAACCTGTCTGCAGTGGGCACAAAAGCCTTGGGTCTTCCATCCTAGAGGGTTTCCTAGTGTAGACGCACGCCCTGAGCTGGGGAGCTGTAGCCTGTGCTTGCAGGAATATTTTGGCCTGAAGAGGTTTCTAATACAAGTGTGTTTAAGACCTTTCTTCTTATTGTTGTGTTTTTCTCCCCAGGGGGGTTATTTCCTAATCAACAATCCCAGGAACATGCAGCTTTTAGGTTTGCGTTGTCTCAGCTCACAGAACCCCCCAAGCTCCTTCCCCAGATCGACATTGTGAACATCAGTGACAGCTTCGAAATGACATACACCTGTAAGTACTGGCATTCACCGTGCTCTCCCTTACTTCTGGGTCTTTGTTCCTGACTTGGGTTTATTTTGTGTCTCAAATATGGGACCTCTTGCTCCAAATGTGCAGCTCACCTTTAGGGTCCAGGCAAGAAAACCTTGAGCACATGGACAAAGTATTTGAGTCATTTTGGTTTGTGCTAAGGCACAGAGTGGAGGTAGTGCTGCAGTTATTCAGAGTATCTAGTGCTTTCTCTCCCATTGCATCCAAAGTGGCATAAACCCTCCAATAATTGATTTCTTCTTGTTTCTCTAACCTCTGCCCAGCTCATTATGTTAAGGTTTTTGTCCCCATATTTTCCATAGCTGTGGTGTACAACAAAGACTCCCCTTTCCACCCACAGTGTGCATAGAAGTCTCTGTTTAGTGTGAAAAACTTCTTCCTCAGTCCCAGTTTAGCCATCTGTCCTTGTAATTTAAGAAAGACCTAGCAGAAACCAGGAACTTGATGCAAGTGGAGTCCAGATCCACAATAAGGGGTATTCCTAAAAATGACAGAGAAGTAAGTGAGCTCTAGTTTCAAGAAGCAGTGAAATCATTGGCTTTGAAAACAAGTAATAAAGACTGCAGAGTTGATCCCAGGGTGCATCTGCACCTCGCTAAAGCACAGCTGTGCTGTTCTTGTTATATGACATAACCGGGAAAAGGAGAAACTGGCTTGCCAGGTGATGCCAAAGTTAGCAGCAACAAATAAGACCAGGAGGAAACCAGATGAAAACCAAACCCATAACACAGCCCTGTGGTTGTGTTAGGGGCTGTTGCAGTATTTGCTTCCCTTGGAACAAGTGGTGCAGTTCTGTGGGCAAGGGGCTCGTGCTGACGAAGTGTGATTGATGCACAAAGGATTTCTTGGTTCATGTGGGTGTCAGTCACTGCTGACACTTTCTGAGCCCCTGTGTGCGTAAATGGACAGTCAGGAGGGGCTGGAGGAGCCCTTCCCTTTGTAAAGCCCGTTGGATTGCTGTTGGCTTGCGTCTGTAGTGTCCTCTTGAATCACTGAAACATCCTCTCTGTGGTTTAGTCATGTGGAGAGTGGGATAGAGGTGGACACAAACTGTTCTCTCTGCTCAGAAATGCACAAAAGGGATTTCCTGGGGGGAAGGGAAGTTATGATATTTTCTGTTGGAGGGTTTACAAATAAAAGATTTCAGGAATTTCCTGCCCAGTAGATACAGGAGAGGAGTAACAATTTGGCCACACTGTCATTGCAGTATCTAATGACTTATCTAAAGATTTTCTCCTTTCTTTAATATCACTCTATTTGCCAACTACAAGGTTTCCATCAAGGAAAAGCAACTATTTCAGCTCAGTCCAATGGCACTTTCTTGGCAGAAAAACCAGACAAATAGAAGAAAAAAGACAGACCTTGTATCTATCAAGGGAAAGCGTCACCCACCTGGGGTAGAGTTGCTGACTGTGGCTGGGGATGTGCTATTTCAGTGCTGATAGCAGGAAGAAAGCAGAAGCTGCAAGAATATCACTCAAATTCTTTACCTGTAAATGGCTTTCCCTCCCTCTCCATGCCTGCCACTAATGGTTTTGTTTACAGCTGTGGTAGCAAGACCATGATACTAGTTATGCTTCAGAAATCTGTCATTAGTACCACGGGGGCAGGGGTGGTCTCACAAAAGCTGAATGGAAGCAAGACAGCCTCCCAAAGGATGTTATATTTGAGCTCTATGTAGGGCACATTGTCCTAGATCAGACCAGCAGAGCACTCTGCACAGTCCAACTTTACATGTCCTCGTTTTTCTTTTCTTATAATTAAAAACTTCCTAAGTTCTTCCAGACTATGGAAGGCAGCATTTGTTTTGTAAGCACAAAAGAAAGTGTTATTCCACATACCCTAGGGGTGAAAAAAAACCCAACCCCAAAAAATCAGGCCATTAGGAAGACCTGTTTTTTGTGCTCTAAGGCTGAAGTAAAACTTTTGTCAGGCATTAGCTCATTCCTCATCTTCCAGCTAATTCCCTTCCCATTGACAAGACTAGATACCAGAAGAAAGATCTGTTTATTTACAGAGAATAAAAACCCTGCCCATGTAGTGGTCCTTATCTTCTGAGAAAAGACTGGCCATGCTACCAGTTAAAAGTACTAGATTTTGTTCCCATGGAGATAGAGAACACAGTGTTTCTTTGCTATTGGCATTACCTGTTTCTCTGACAGTTAAGTCAAAGGTGTTTGGACCCTGTAAACCTGGTGCTTCTCCTGTCTGGGTCTCCAATAGGTCATCTGAGGAACACTGGTAGGTTCCAGCCCCATTGCAAATCCTGCCTTTTGTTAGGATCTGGCCTCCTGTGCTAAATGTAGTCCTTATGGCAAGTGCTTGAAGAAACATAACTCAAAATACAGAATATATATTAAGACTCAGTGGTGACAGCAGAAGTAAAACCCTTGTTGGGCAGCTTGGGGGGTGACAATGAAGGGGGAGGATGAACTGCAGCACAGTGACAGCACCCTGGCTAAGGAGATTGTGTGCAAAATGTATCTCAGCATCAACTGTGGCACTGTCTGCCTCTGCCTGACACGTATTTCCTTACTAGTTAGGATGAGCAAGCTTTGGCGTGACAGTGGGTGAAGTTGCACGACGTGTTGCCCCCATTTGTGCC
This sequence comes from Xenops minutus, assembly GCA_035221455.1. Lineage (NCBI taxonomy): Eukaryota > Metazoa > Chordata > Aves > Passeriformes > Furnariidae > Xenops > Xenops minutus. The sequence goes on from JAWWEE010000025.1 coordinate 12,413,005, forward strand.
CCAGTAACTGTGCCACTAATGGCACTCTAGTGATGATTGTGAATTGATAACACTAATATCCGTCAAAGTGATAACTCTGGAAAATGACAGGAGGCTGCTGTTGTCCCTGTGACAGCCCAGCAATAACTTTTGCATTTCTGATGCTTTCAGATATGGACTTTGTATCATTACACAGTGACTGTGAGTACTCTGTGCAGGGAAATGTCAGTCCGTGGGTCCTGTGGTCCTTGTGCATAACACGACAGTAGATGATGATTTTAGGCAAACTGTAATTATTAAAGAAGAAAAAATAGGTTGTAGATATGTGTGGTAACCTCCCATTTCGTGTGTTGGTTGATGCTAATGTTGTTGCATCACTGAAACATGGGCACATTCCAATAACTGAAATATCTTCCTGAATTCATTCCATCCCACGGAATAGCTGGTGGAACAGGCTCTGTGGTTGCAGCTGGGTGTGTAGTGGAGCTTACCTGTATGGAAATACACACCTGCCACTCTGAGGGTTCTTAACTAAAGGTTAGGAGGCTTTATAATTTTGTGATGCTTCCTCAAATGCCAAGACAATTGTGTAGGGGGAAGGTGAATTGAAAGTCCTTCCTTTAGCAGTACACAGCAGTGCCAGGTAACTGGAAAGGGTGAAATGATGGTATGGTATAGCTGAAATGTTTACCTAGTGACATAGCAGAGCAAAACCCTTCTGATCAGCTTTAAAGACACCTTCACAGGTTCTATCTTCATCTATGTTTGGAAAAGAGCTTTACAGCCTCCACACAGTTTCCAGCAAACTCTACCATGCTGGATTTTGCTGTGTCTGGACGCAAGACAGACTGAACACAGCAGATTGATGCTGCAGGTCCGAGTGGAGACGAGTGGGAAGAGCCTTGCTCTGTGCCAGGTGTGAGGACACAGATCTGAAGCTTAGGAGAGAGCTGCAAATTCCTGTCCCTGGCAGGTCCGCATTGGATATGAGCACTGTGTACTGTTGGCAGCAAAGTGATGAGAGGTTGCTTGCTTGAGACAACCTGAGCTGGGAATAGTTTTCTCTCATTCTTCATCTCAGTCTCCAATTGTGCACATATAATGCACATCCTCAGCCTGTGCATAGCCCAGCTCCTCAGGGGATATGAGTTGTTTCAGCCACCGCTCCATAGCTTTATTTAATTTGTGGTGCAGAAACTCCAGCTTTTGGCCGCTGGCTGAAGTCCCCAGGTGAGCACAGCAGCGTCAGGAGATGTGGCTGTTCTTGCTGTCCGGGGAAACCGATGGCTCAGTAACAGCCTCCCCTGGCAGTGCCCTGGGGCCTGTGCCCTGTGAGCAGTGCTCACACAAGGTGAGTCACCAGCTTGGTAAATCTGTCCCTGCAAAACTCAGGCCACTTTGCAGGGATGACCAGTGGCTAAAATAACCCTTGTTTGTCACTGAGCCCCGTGGCTTTGCCGAGGCAGCCATCGGATTCTGCGTGCTTAGGTGTTGGGCTACTGACAAGGGGCATTCAGGAGCTGCACACCTGAAACACAGAGGTCTGCACAGGATAGCAACAGGATTTTTCAGCTGCAGGAAAAGTTGTAAAGAGCCTGAAAAACAATGAATTATTTATTCCTCTCCTTCCATGTGTGTACAGATACAGTTACTGTGGGGTCCTCATACTGAATACGGGCTGTGGGTGCAGCAGATTATCAACAGTTGAATCTGTTCTGCAAATTAGAAAATGAACATGTAGTTTGGATTCTGTTCATATTTTATGAGGGCTTCCCAGCACCAATTAGAGGGGGATTTGTAGCAATCATTCCCCCTGTGCTTATGTTCTTATCAATAGCAGCAAGCTTACATCCAGATCAGCTGTGAAATGAAGTATTTCTCTTTCTTCTTTTCCTTGGATACTTACATATATAGAGTATTTATAGAGATTGCTTTTTATCTCTTAAATTACCATTAGAGGCAGGAAGGAATAGGCAAAAATTTGAATGTTCTCAAACGATGATCTAAATTTGTTTTACTTAAACAATTATTGCATTGAATTTAAAGGAAGCTTCTTTGTTGACAAACATACTATGGTCGCCATTTCTTTCAAAGGTGTTGTTGTAATCATTCCAGCAAGCAATCAATTAAAATGCAATTTTTATAATTAAACTTCCACAGTCTAAATAAGCCCAGCCCTGTAATAGTTGTGGTGTTGCTAGACTTGTTATTATTTTCGCAGTGTCAGAAATCTCACGTAAGTGCTTTGGGACTTTTTTTTCCCTGCAGAGCTCAGGATGCTCGCTATGACTATTTAATATGAGTTAAGCCAACAGAAACATGGGTTTAATGATCAGATGCACTCTGATTAATCCAACATAGGTACTACAAGGAAATACATCTCCTTAGATTATGTAATAGGAAAAGATGTGTTGCAGGCAGATGAATCACGGAGCATCAATTCACGTTAGATCAAACTGAGGTTAAAGTTGCTCAGTTTTGGGCAGGGATGGGCTATAGCTTTCTAGTGTGTGTTTGTTTAATGAGATGCCAGCCCTCTGGAGGGTCAGGTCCAGCCCTAAGGAGAGTGCTGAGGGGTGAAATTCTACCAAACAGGAGGGAGCAGGTCCTGGGAGCAACACCAGCTTCCTGAGCCCAGTGTCTCTGCAGGGTCCCTGAGGTGGGTGAAGTCACAGTCACCACTGACACTGGAAATGGGTATCCCCCAGTCTGGTGTGTCCATTTCTCCAGAGGCCTCAGGGGCACTTATTCTTTGCATGACAATTTTTATGTATCTAATTTTTTATCCTGAGCGGTATCAGGGGAGAAAGGCAGATATGATGCAATAACGAAAAGTCAGAGGAGGAATAAGGGGAATTTCACACCTGCAAATCTATCTGCTCATCTGGAAAGGATCCCAGATACTCATTGGTAGCAAGTGAAAAAGACAGTGAAGAAGTAAAATTTGGGCTCTGCAACAAGCAGAGAAGGGATTTGAGAAACAGTGAGCTGCAGAGGCCGGACCTGTCCATTGTGTGACAGTCACAGTTTCCACTCACAGTTTATCCTTTCTTCTCTAAAAATAAAGCCTTTTCATGTAATAGGGATTCTACTAGGCCAGGAACTCATAGGCTTTATTTTTTGGCATATTAGCAAGGTGAGAGTGGAAATCTTCATGTGACTGCAAGGCAGGCAGCCTTGGGAAGAATGCTGTTCATTTCCAAAACTGATGGGAATTTTAGATATACGTTTACATTTCCCTTAATAGGGTTAGGGCCCCAAAGGCACCAGCTCTCTGCCAGTAGAAAGTGAAATGGTCCCAGTTAGCTTCAGTAACACGTGGAGCTCAGAGCAAACACAAAATCAACATGCTCCTTAAAGAGGCAGTAAGTCAGGGAGACTTTAATATTCTAAAGATCCAAATTCTCTGGGGTGCAGTATTAACACAAGTCTGAAGATAAAGATGCATTTATTTCAACTGCATTCCTTTAAAGAGAAAAGGGTTTTATTTCTCTGACTTTAGTTGTGTAGAAGTGAAATAGGGCAGTGTTTTTCACAGAGAAAAGTTCCATTGGGTAGAGCATGGTATGTCCTTTGGTAGTACCTGAGGAAGACAGGCATTAAGCAAGATGCAGAAGAGGGGTTGAACCAAGCCATTTGCAATTCACCATCATTCCAGCAAAAAGTATTTCAAAATAATACTGAACGATTAGAATAATAACAGCATCCTATCTGGCAGAAGGTGCTCCCTGCTCACCTGCTGAACCGATCGCTCATTAGCTTACTCAGTAACGAGTCTCCAGTTGATTTTCACACGCTGCCCTTTAGCAGCCAGACACACTTGTCCCCTCCGGGGCATTCTTAAAAAAACACACCCCACTACAGCAACGTAAAAAAGACCAAAAGATCCTGAAATGCTAATTCTTTTTATTAATGTAGATCAGTTATTTTCCCTGTTGTCTGCAAACCAAACCCTTGCCAATCCTCACCCAGGGTTGCAATTCAGATGTGCTTATGCATGGCTGGACTGACTGATCCCTTTAGAAAGCAGCAGTGAGAGGCAATGAAGAGGTGAGTAACAGCTACAAATTGCCATATCTTGGCTTCTCCGAGAGGGTTTCTTTGGTTTTATTTGTTTTTGACAGAGTGGAGGAGTGCAAAAGAAAACAACTGATGTCTAAGATTGAGTCGTATCATGCAAGTGATTGCAGGATTCTTGTGTGGATGTGGCATATGTGTCTACATGTCTCTATATGCTATGGGAGTCTAGTCTTGGCTTTGATTTTATAAGTGAGATTCTGACATTATGCTAATGGAGATGAAGTGGGAGGGAGATGAAAGGTTGAGGGCTGGAGGTTCAGAGGAGAGATAGAGAAGCCTCTGTAAGTTATCTGAAAGCAGCGTGGAAGGATCCCACATGAAACCAAGGGGTACTTCTTGCCCTCCCCAGCACTTTGCTTTGATCTTTGCTAGCAGTAAGCTTCAACGAGCAAAAAGACTTAGGTGATTACACTGATTCAGATGTGGGTTTTCTCCTGCTGGCCTGCTGATATTCCCTGAATGCCCTGAGCCTTGTTGTCTTTCCTTCCACACAACACCCACACCCCATTCAGTGCCATCTGTGAGGAGGACAAAGTTGCTATTCTGGCAGGTAAACAGCAGAAAAAATATCCAGAAGACCTGGGAGCCTGTGAGGAAAGTACTAGCAAGCGAAGTCCAACAGAGAGCACACAGGGACAGAGGATGGAGAAGCCCTGCATCAGGAGACACAGGATGGGAAAGGGCTGGGCAGCAGCTCTGGAGGGTCTGTGGAAAAGTTGCAGGTGAAGTCTTCCTTGTCTCTCTTTTCATCCTTTGGCTTAGCCAGGGAAGGTTTTGCTTTCTGAGGGCTCTGCCTCCTTCTGCTTGAATATGAGCTGGAGCTGCTGGTGTCTCCCGTTTCACCAGCACCACAGGTCACCTTACTCCTGGCCTCCCCCTTCCTTGGTGCCACTGCTGCTGAGCCAAATCTCAGTGCTTAACACAGGGAATCCCCTGCATGAGGTGGCTATTGCAGACTGCCAGCATGTCTAACACAGCCTTCAGTCCTGTTGCTGCCACACCTCTGACATGCCACTGTGCTTTCCCCTCAGCCAGCCCTGTTCAGTAGGACCCCTTGTATCCTTAGTGCATGATGAGCACACACCATGTGAAGCATGATGGTTGTCTATTAGTCCTGAGATGGGACTGCTTGGCTAGGGAAAAGGGAGACAACAAATGCTGAGATGCAGACCACGATGAGGTGAAGGCTAGCTGGGAAGGAGGCTCTTGTCAGAGCACATGTGGTGAGGGAAGTTTGGGGGTGCCCTCCTGATCAGTGTCTTGCAGGGAAATGGGGGCAGGTCTGGGCACCGTGTCTGCAGGGGCTGAAGCAGCGAGCGGAGCCGCAGTGGAGAAAGAGGTCTGGCCTGCAGGGAGTTCAGGAGAAACGTCTTTGTGCAGAAGGTGATTAATGTCTTTAATGAACTACCAAAGGAAGTAATAGAAAGCCAAACCACATAGGCGGCAGTGGGGGAAGGGGCTGAGGAGATGGTGTTGTTGCAGGCAAGGACAAGGCAGTGAGTTGTGTGCAGCCCGTGCAGCAATGCCTTTTCCAGTTCACTGTCCCAGAAAAACAGTCGGGCACAGCAGCTGTCCCTAGTCTGTCCTGAGCAAAGGCAGATCTGAGTGCATTTCACAGATTTAATCAGAATTAATTCAGTCTTCCAGCCTGTCCTGGTTCTGGGGTCTTCTCTGCTCATCTCATTTTGGCTGTGCCAAAACCCAGTGGATACAGATTCAAGGTGTGAGGATGGTCATCTGGGAGTCCCTGTGCTCCTCTCCTGTGGGGACAGCAAAGAGAAGCTGTGGGGAGAGTAGAGCCTCCCTGAGGGGAGCAAAGTCTCTCCTCTTTGGGAGAGGAAATCTCTTCAGGTCCCAGAAGTCTGGGACCTGGATTAGCCTAGGCTGACAGGCATTAAGAGTCATCATTTGTTTGGGAACCTGCAAGAAATGTGAGAATTAAGTCAGGCAGATTTCTAACATTGAGTCATCTATATCATAACATCCTCCACCTTAGCAGCCTTGTGTGTGCCAGACTCAGCAGAGACCTCAGAGAGAGCAGATACCACCACCTCTCCTGAACTTGCAGAGGCCCAGGAAGTCCCAGGGCTTGCAGGAGGTCACCCCTTCACAGTCACACACAGACTAGAAAAGCAGCTCTTTGTGTTCCCAGACATGCCCGTGTTTATGTGCAGCCCCCAGGTAGCATGTGAGGTTGCTCCTGAATTTCCACCCCTGCTTTCAGAGCAACCACACACCTCCAGAGGTGAGCCCTTCCCCAAAAAACCCATGTCATCTCTTGTTCTGGAGTAACCAGCACTACTTTGGGGCACAGGCTTACTCTGTCAAAGAGGAAACTCTCCTTCAAGCATCGTCACAGTTTTAGTCATGCTGAATTAGGAATACCAGCACACAGCATCTCAAATAGCAGCTCTCAATGGCCCCTCCTGAATTTCTCTTCTTTGCTTGAGAAGCTTTGCTTGCTCTCATGTGCCTGCATGTTCCCTAATGGAACTTTTCCTTCCTCTTTGAAACACCAAGTAAAGCAACAAAATTGTGTGTTGATTTTGGCTTAGCTTAGCCTGAAACCTTGAGAGGCAGGTGAGATGAATTGTACCCCAAAGTGTCTGCAGCTGTATTAAGTCCTGCTAATTCCTCAGTCCTTTGCTGAAGGTGACATCTCAGAGGTATCAAACATTTTCCTACTCTCCCTGCGAGCAGTCTGGAAAGGCTTTGATAAAAGCAGGCATCACATTGCAAACAGGCACTTCACAGTTGTGCTATTCTGATGTATTGCTGAGAAGTGAAGAAAACACATGTTCATGGCATAGAAACTGCTCTGCTCAGGTTCTCCTTCTATATTTTGGTACTGCACTGCAGTGGCCCCCCAAGGGCAGGGGCCTGCTGTTGTCCTGAGATGTTCTCTTATCCTCTCGGCCTCTCTTTTCATGGGCTTGCTGCTGGCAGAAGTGTTTGCAGTGCTTTAATAACAGTGCCTGGGTTTGCTTTTGCTGTCTCTGGGCAGATCTGCTTCTCCCTCTTCCTGTGGATATGCTCCTGGCCGATAGTGCCATTCCCTAGGAGTGGGTTCTAGGGAATCATAAGGTTGGTATGATCAGGAAAGGAATGCCTTCAGATATTAACTGCACCATTTTCAAAACAGCACCCAGGGATTTGACTGAGAAATCCCCACTAGCTCAAATGGGAAGAACACGACAAAGCCCTTCATGGCACTGAAACAAATAATCTTGTGAGAAAGGAAAAAAAAGTTGTTTAGCCCAGGATAAAGGAGGTAATTTCTATAGTAACATTCTATAGCAGCTGAGACACATCAGACCCAAAGCCCTAGATCAAAACACACCTGAAAATCCTGGGGATACTCTGAATCCCATCCTGAATCCCATTTCAATCTGGTCTTGAGTTGGAATTGCCATTTGGCAGCAATATCAGAGGAGTTTGATAGCAATATGGGTTCGGGTTTTCTGTTTCAAGCCTATCTCAGGACAGAAAGTAGAAGCGTGAATCCAAACTAGCAACTCGAACAGAACAACTTTAAAACACAAATAGGAAAAAAAAAAAAAAAAATCACCCTGCTTGACTCCCAGGACTGTGGAATGAAATCTAGAGCAGTGTTGTAGAGGGAATCTAGGCCAAGACAATGAGGCACAGCAGCATCCTGTGGTAGGACCACAGGAGCCTTTGGTAAAGGTATGTTTGTCTCATCGAAGGTGTGTTGTCTCAGCTGCAGGGGCTGCAGCCAGAGCAATGAACTGCATTGCTGTAGGACTGTTGAGTGCTTGTGCCATAGGATGATTCATGGCCAGAGTGACCAGAGGTGCTCAGAGGTGTAACATGCAGGGGTGAGATTTTTTCCCTCACTGTCTTTGCAGGCAGCTAATACAGTGAATTCTTCACTTTCAACAACAGCAAATTTACACTAAAAAAAGGTTCCATCAAAAAGAAATTGCACTTGACAGTCTCCCTTTAGCCACTGGAGAGCAGCAGGCAGACAGGAGCAGAAGGCTGCATTCCCATCCCTTGCTGCCTGGTGTTCTGTGGTTTTGGCATTGTGGAAATGGGAAGCAGCTGTGAGCCCTTTGGATCACAAATGGATGTGGGAGTCTGCTACCTCTGCTAACAACTCATTTATTATCAGGGAGCAGTTTCCTCTGAGCCAGAGCAATCTATCATTTCTTAAAGATGCTATGTGAGACTGAAAGAATTTGCTTTAAGAGCTGGCACCTGGCACCCCATAATGAGTCCGTCTTTGGGAAGAAATCTTCTTCCTCACTTCCTCATTAAGGTTTCTTTCCCTCAGCTTCAGGAGGAAGGAAGAGGAATGTGCAGCAGATACACTCTTTCCTCTGAAAAGTTCAAGAGCATCCTTTCTCTGCAAAATTCCCTGAGAAACGCTCCTCTCCTGCCTCTCTCTTTCTTTCCTCTCTGTGAGGAGAGAATATTTTGCCCAAAAGGCAAAATCCCTCAGAAGGGAAGATGGAGAGGGTATTCCAGCCCCCTTTCATGAAACCCACCTATGCAACTCGATGCAGGTTAAATCTGCCATGCACAATATCCCACCCACAGTCAGCACTTGCTGCTGCCTGGCCTGGATTTCATGCTGGTTCAGCACAGAGCTGCTTCCTCTGCCACCTCAGCCCATTTGCTTCCCCAGAGCATGGGGTTGCACAGCAGGAAAGGGCTGTGGGGCCACCCTGGAGCCCCAAACCAATCCCTGCATTCGGAGACCTGCAGTCAAAGCATCTCTGCCAAAGGGCATCTTGATACATTGGGAGATGGTCCCACAGTGTGCAGATGTTGAGTGGCCTGTTGTGGGCATTCCAAATCCAACCCTCCTTTCCTATAGACAGCACTGAGGTGATGAAAGCCCATGCAAACTGCGTTCATTGAAGCAGCTATGAGCTCACACAAGATTTTTTGGCTGCTCTTATCTCCTATCTGCTTAAAATCCTGTGCTCACAATGTGCTTCAAGGGAATTTGTTGCCAGAGCCAACAGGAGATGGCAAGATGTGCTGGGTGTGGGGGTGCACCCAGGTGATGGGGCATTGTGACCCTCTGCAACCATTCTTCTCAGTTTTGATGTTCAGTAGGTTGACATAGTTTAACCTTTCTTCCTTTCATTTGCACTGATGAATTATTCTAAGCAAATACAACGTTTTCTTAATTTTGGTTTGTTTTTTAAACATCTTTTTAGTGTGAACGGACATCAGGACTGTGAATACTTGGTTCTGCACTACTGATTTCATGGATTGTGGATCATGCCCTTTCTAAAGAAGGTTCACTGGATCCAAAAGCACTCAGTTTTTTAGCTTGTGATCCCATCACTGGCTTGTCTTTACCTTTTCTGCAGATTTTGCTCAGCAATGTTATACTCCATCCTGATTTTTGCCCATTCTTCCCTTACTTGCAGTAGGATTTTCCTCTTGGTAGTTCTACACCAGTCTGTGCCTTTAATCATTGCAAGCCCCATACTTAAGATGTCGTGACCATCTCACGGCTGTCGTGATTTCTGCTGTTCACCTGCTGCATCTCCCTCTTGTCATGAGTTTATTAAGATTTCACAGCAGGGTTTATATTTGCTTGTCGATAACTGGGATCTTGGTTGTTCACTTAGGCCTGTAGGTACCAAAAAAATCAGAGTTTTAAAGGCATTTTGGTGTTTACCGGTTTCCCCAGGAGCATCACTACCTAATGGTGATATAGTGTGTTCTAAGTGATACTAAGTGTCCCTGTGCAACTGTTTTGAGAGTAACACAAATAGGATTTTTATTTTATTCCAAGCACTTTTTTTTTTTAGATGAAAGAACAAGCCAAATGCAGAATTATAGCTCAATGTTTCTTTTTCATAGAAGGTGTGTGTTTCTGCTCTCCTATTCTGTGGTGGTGCTGCTGTCTGCTACAGAACAGGCTCTAACAGCAGCCAAATTGGAATTGCTGCCATGGTCTGCTTTCTCCCTGGCTGTGCATGGATGAACCCCATCTCTGGCTATGTCTGGCTTTGATACGCTTTGGGTGACAAGGGGAAAGGGCAGTGCTGGGTGGTCCCAGCCTGGCTGTGCTGTACTGGAGGGTTCACTGAACATCTCCTCTCTGCCTTGGTTTGACACAGTGCTGTGGGATACCTTGTGTGGGAGCTGAACCCCTTCCCCAGATCTTCATCGCTCCCAGAGTGAGGTCTTGCTTCAGGATCACGCACTGGTCTCATGCCAGTGTTTTCTGTTTTGTCAGAGATCTCTCCTGCCAAGATCAAGAGGCTGAGGAGATCTAATGGCTTCATTGTGGCATTTCTTTTCTCAAGAAATGAGAGGACAAACTTGTGCAAGGGGAATACATTAAGACATCAATGGTGGGGAAAAAAAAAATCTTGAGAAGGATGTATTGAGGGGAAAAAAAAAAGGAGAATTGAGTTTTAGGAAAGTGGTAGTATCTGGCACAAATGATAAATGAGAGCTGAAGGCTTGTGGCAAGTGCATTAGAGGCAGCCTCTAATGTGTTCTTTAAACCAACATTTGTTGCACTTTGGTTCCATCCGCAGACAGCAGCTAAAGCGAGCAGTGAAATGTCTCCTCTGATTCCACATCCCACGGCTCTCACCGTGGGGCTGTGCAATTAGTGGCAGCACCAGCATGGAAAAGGACAAAGTCTGAGGTCCTGAGGGAGCAGCACCTGGTGCTTTGAGCCGTGTGGGCTTTTCTGCAAGGAGTGTAAGACTAATCACTTCTCAGACATGTCTTGAAGTTAACGGAGACTTTGACTTTCAGCCTTAAAAAACCTATGGATGCCTTTGAGACTCTGCCTCTTTCTCTTATGTATGAGACTGTATGTGAAGGGTGGCATTAGGGACCAGTTACATTTTGAAGAGTTTTAGAGGTACTCTCCCATTCTGTTGCCTAGTTTTTGGGCTGTTATTTTTTGTTTTCTTTCCCATTGACGCTGGACAGCAGGAGGTGGGAAGGACTGGCATTAATGAGTGGTAAGTACACTCTGGCCTTCTTAGGCTGAAGTTTGTAGTTATTGCTCTTCCTGATGAATCTGATCCCTCCTTGAGAAGGTCCATGGATCCTTCACAAGTGGAAATGGCTGTCTGGTGGATACCCAAAGCTCTCCCATATCTGCTGGCACATGAGCAGCAGTGTGCGACGTCTGGGAAGTGAGTGGGGAACTACATCTCTTCTCCTGGAAGTGCCAGGCAGCATATGGGTAAAGGCCATGTAGGTGCTCTGAGTGGGTGAACAGAGACTACCCCTGCATGCAGGATCCTTGGGAATGTTTTCCTCCAAGCAGGTTTTGTCATGGAGCAGCACAGTAAAGTAGAAGTGCCACGGGGCCATGCCAAGGGGCTATGCTGAGTGGCCCAAGTCCATATTTTTTACCATCTGTTCTCCCCTTGCTGTTATGACAGCAGGAAAATGTCCTTCATGTCGGCAGTGTAGGCTCATTCATCTCTACTCCCCAAGTGGCAGAGCATGAATCACCTGCCCGTCTCAGTCTTTGTCTCCCTCCCCAAAAGCAGTGCTGGGCTCCAGCCCAAACGTCCAGCCAGCTTGGCTGGCACCTTTGCACGGGGCTGTCCTGGCACAGGTGGGGCGAGTGTCATGCCAGGGATGAACACCCACAGGACTGAGGCACTTTGGAAGAGGAGGGAGTGAACCAGTTCTCCTCTCCCGCTGCCCACGGAGAAGAGTTTCATTTCAATGGGAAGAAACTGGGAGAGAGACATTTAATACTGACCCTTGCACAGGGGAGGATGCCTTCTTTTGAGTTCACTTTTGTGTAGCAACAGGCAGCCTCACTATAAGTTTGTCCATTCAGCTCAGGCAATGTGCCCTTAATTGCCCTTTTTGATCTTTAAGGCCAAAGAAAGATTGACAATAACTTTCTGTTGAGTAAAGCCTTTCTTTTGCAGGCAAACTTCCTTAGGGAAAAAAAAGATTAAAGGTTATGGATCTTCTGCCAAAGCTCTCATCCCACTAGGATTAGGTGTTCATTAGATAAATCTCTAGTGGGCAAGTGACTTGCTGTCTCCATGTGTCTTCCACCCTTCCTCTCCACTCCATGTAAGGAAGGCAGCTCAGGGGCACTTCCCTCCCACCCAAAGTATTTCAGTGGTTGTGACTGGAAACTCAACAAGTCTTTGAGGAGTCTGAATGGACCATGAGCAGTCCTTAACCCAGACAGAGCCAAGGAGATATCTTCATGCCCACATTAAAGAAATGAAAAATCTCAATTCCTTTGGACTTGCATTTTCCAAGTCAGGACCTTCCATAATAAAATGACTAAATGTAGCCCATCACCAATTTCCCAGCAGACCCAATGTAGATATGATAGAGACATTGCAAATAAGGGGAGTTCTATGTTCTGTTTTGTTTTCCCTGCTGGCATTGTGGCAAGACTTGGAGTTTTCCAATCTGAGCTTGGCAGAGAAAACTACTGCAAGAATTATAATTATTTTTAGGCATTTCTGTGGTTTTATGAGAGTATGAAGTGAAGTCTGGGAGAGCTGTAAATGAATGCTTTCTCTCAGGATGTCCTCAGGCTGGACCCTGGCACATGCAGGTGCTTCCCAGACAGACTCCCTTCTGACTTGCAGTCAATAACAAAAATGACTGTGGGGACAGCCAGATGCACAGAAAAGTCAATATGCCTAATACAATGTCCTCATCATCCCTGTGCAGGAAAACAGTCTCTTACTGCCTATAAAGTGTTTTATTTTCTGAGGATATTAGAGGTTCCTGTGTGAGAGGGGCCATTAGCTTTATTTAAATGCTCAAAATATTTATTGAGGACATGCTTCCTCTATATTCTCTCATGATAGGATGCCCCAAATCCAGTGACATTAATTAGCTACTTAAACTTTTTTCCCCCCCAGCTATGGCCAAATCTCTATGGATTTAGCAGCACAGCAAAGATTTAACAGAAAGTTTAAATGGGAAAAGCATATGAGAGGAGAAATCGTAGGATAAGATTCTGTGCCTGTTAACTGATGGCATTTATAAATTATAGCTGAGAGATGTCATATCAGTGGAAATGGAAAACAGCTTAGTGGATTATAAAAATACCCTCTATAAACCATTTTAATGCCTAATTTTTTTAAGTCTCTTATGGTAGGTGTCATAAAACTGAATTCTAGCAGAAAGGATAAAAAATTTCCCTTGGTAAACTGGCTAACTGGTGATTAGAGGCTGTCAGGGAGAACAAACTCTTGACAAGGCCAAGTCTGGCTGAGGACAGCAGACTCCTGTTTCTGGGGAGGTGAGTTTACTTGTGGGTGAAGCAGATCCAAATCTGCAGGGTGAATATCACTGCAGCCAAATGCCCTCCTATCCCAAGGAGGCAGTTTCTGTTGACCAGGAGCAGAGGAACACAGAGGAGCGAGTGGGGGCTCAGCTGTGGGGCAGGGACTACATCAGGGACTGTTTTGGGGCAGCCTGTGAAGGCAAATTGCAGAGGGACAGGAGTCCTGGAGTGAACAGCCAGGATTGTTGCAAACTGCAGTTATGCATGTGAGATACAAGGATGCAAAAAGATCCCTGTGGGATGTCTTGGAAGGAGCCATGAGGTGGTGTTGGATAGACAGATACATCCTGGCATCTACCAGGCTGCAGTGACTTTGGTTCCACCACTTTCTCAAGTGTATTTAAAATTAAAACCTGTAAGAAAGAGAGCTGCAGTTCTGGTCTGCCCTATGAAACAGGTATTTTAGTTGCCCAGTCAGTGGCCAGTGTTGTCTGGTGAGGGCCACTTCAGAGAGGTTGCTACCCCAGGTTTCCTCAGTTACTTCTCTGTGGCCCCCAGGTGCCTTCTGTCCCTTCCTGTGCTTTTGAAAAGCACAGCCAGAGATCAATTCTAGGTTGGGATATTTAAGGCTGCAATGTTTTGCAGTACATTTCCAAGCTGCTTGTGTAGGAAAGGGTAAATGACCTACCTCTCCCTGTTCTTTCACAGTCTAGCTCCCAGGATGCATTCAAAGGCGCTTATTGTCTCACTACCTTTGAAGGCTTTGTGTCAGTCTTCCCCACAGAACCTTGTACCTCTTTTGTGTTTTTTCCAGAAAAAAAATCTGCATGTGGGATAGAAATGGCATTAACTTTCCCAACGTGAGCTCACAGCAGAACCGCATTTGCAATGTGTTCATTGGGACTGTCAGGCTGTTTCCACTGGGAAGCAGGATTTAGTGTATGGACTCCAGCTGAGCAGCCTATAGCTCCAGTGCAGGAAAGGCAATTTCCCAAATTAAATTCCACAATATAGGATATTGAGTAGCCTACTGCTGGGTCCTGTTCTCTGCAAGGGAGATCATCATGACATGAGCTGAAGGGATGAGTAACAGCCTTCAAATTGAAAGTTTACAAAGTAAAGCCCAAAAACAAACTTATACAGAATAATCCAAGGGCAACTTGCACCCAAGTTCTCCAAACTCCAGTTGGGTTGGGAGTGTGTTTTCAGTCACAGAGAGATGAGCTGTCTTGCCTCTGGGCCTTTTCTGTTCTCTTGTATAAATCAACCAAGGACTGACTACAAAATGAATTGGAGAGGAAAAAAAAAGGGATTTCTCTGGCCCCTTTCCTTCCTTTCCCATTACCTTTTCCTTGTAGATGGCACAAGCATGAGTCCACCTTGTACCGAAAGTACCCAGAGGTGAACAGATCTTGGGGACACTTGCTTCATGTATAAGTTTTCACAGGGAAAAGCAAAAAAGAAGAAAAGATGGGAAGTGTGTTCTGAATACAAAGTTTGCTTATTTAAAATTGGGTATTCTTCAGAGGAAGGAGTGTAGTAGTGACTTTTTTCAATTTTATAGTATCATGGTATTTGGGGGTTTTGCCAGCTCTGTAGTCAGCTTATGCTCTGAGAGACCATTTTTATTTTTACAAAGAGTTTCCAGCCCAACTTTCTTGGAGGCATGAGTAGACTGTATGCTAAGTTTTTATAAACCAGCAAATAAGTAGATTATGTGATTTATTAGCACTGTTAAATCCATCAGGTGTTTATAAAAAGCCAGAGCTGCTGGTTTTGTCAGGTAGCATTGCTGTGCCCGTGTAATAGCCCAGCAGAGCAGCTCAGGTTGGAGGAGAACCATCTACTCTTTAGGCTTTCAGGACACCTTTTGCCTTGTCATCACCCAGTAATAGCAATAAACACCCATGCTCACTGTAATTCTAAATGAATACACCCAATACCCACTACTGCACACGTTCTCTGCTCCCTGCCACATTTTTGTCAGTAGCAAGAACCCACAGTGTGTTGTAGAATAATTCTTTGCATATACCCAGAGGTGCCTACCAAGCCAAATGAGAATCCCTTTAGTACCTATGTATGAGGAAAGGTTCCAAAATGACCCTGTGGATTACGCATTTTGGATGACTGGAATAAGAAAGCAAAACTACGTGGTCTGGAATTTATGTAGGTGTTTTTTTGTTAGGTTTTTGGTGGGTTTTTCCCCTGCTGGGTGTCTACTGTTCCCAAACAAGGCATGGCACTGGGCTTTACCACACATCCATGTTGTACTGTAACATGCTGTTCTCCAGGGTGGTGAACAGGCATAGGCAGAAAACGGATTCCTCTGGAGATTTCAGCAAAGTGGCATCTTGGGAGCTGATCGCTCATCATATGCAACATTCCTTTACGTTGATGATTCTGGTCCTCACTCCTTTGTCATAATCATACACAGGGGTTATCACTTTTATTTTTCAAGGTCTTACCTCTTATAAAGTTTTGAAACAAAACTGGGGACAATTAAATGATGAAACCACAAGGCTGGTAGTAGATAAATTAATTCAATTTTTTTTTTTTGTGGGACATAACATTTGAACAACTCTCTTAGGCTCTCCCATGAGACAGCTCTGGCATGTGAGATTCCCAAGGGATATGACAAGTAAAATAAATAATTCATCTGCTAATTAGGTGGCAGCTGGATGATTGTATTTCTTGCTTGTAGTAGAAAGCTTTTGGGTGGAATAATCTCGCCTACATGAGGGAGGGGGCTTTGCAGGTGTGAGTGCAAAGTCTATGTCTCCCAGACAAACTAGAGGACAACAAATCACTGGTGGTTATTAGAGCTGTTTCTTTGGCATCATCGAGCCATGCCCTGCAGGGAGAGCTTGCCCTGAGTTCCCCCATATGAGCAGGAGAGCTCTGATAATACACCTAAATCCTAAGCAGCACTATGTGCTGCCATTCAACTCCTAAGCATCCTTTTACAAATGCTGTGGCAGTTCAGTGTGATTTTGCAGTGCTAACTCCAAAGGAGGCATGAAAGCAGGTAATCAGAAAAGAATAATGTCCTCCTTGTTGAGGTTTCCAGTGTAGTGGGCTCCAGTTTGATTTATGCTTTGGTAGGGTTTTCTTTTGATAGGTCATGGACAGCCCTCTGTCTGACTCCCACTCAGAAATGTGTTCTCCAGAAGTGCTCCAGCAGAAATGATGTCTGCTGGAGTCTGCAGACAGCCTGAACAAAAAGAAAAAGAAAAGCTCTCAGAAGCATGCATGATCCACATCCTATTCCTCTCTCTCCCCACACACTCATCACTGCATCTTCTCCCAGTGGAGCAGTGCTGAAGCCTAAGATACCACATTAAATGTCAGTCATTTAACTACTAGTTATTTTAGCAAATAAGAGTGGGACTGTCTCCCTGGGGTTGACTGAAAAATTTTTAAAGGAGGGAACAAAAGGCAAGAAAAGAGAAAAGAAAACGGGAAGAAAGAGAGAAAAGAACAGAAAGGACAAAGGAAAGCACCAAGCAGAAGGGCTCGTGATTCCAAAATCTGAAAGAGACGAGTCAGAGGAAGGTGCCTCAGTGACATCAATAGGCTGGTTCCTGCCGAGCAGTTCAGGGGACAATAATGAGCCTTTTGTGATGTACCTAAATTACCCAGTCTCATCCTCAAGACTGTTTTCTGACTTGGGTCTCTGATTCTCCCACTGGAGTTGGCAGCAGCTCTGCCAGTGTCTGCACTTAGTGAGATCAGTGCCAGTCCATTGATTTGGAAGGAAACTTTCTCCAAGGTGGGGGGACACCCCTGTGTTTGGGAGATGGTGAAAGGGCTGCTGATTAATTATATGAGAAAGATGGGAGTCCTCTTCCCTTTGAACTTCTATCTTGCTTCATATTCCCTTCTCCTTACATGCTCTTCACGAGGCCAATTAACCATTGATGGAAAAGAAATGGAGCTGATATCTACTTATTGCCTGTAACAATTGGGAGATTTTCTCTTGGAGAATCACGTTAGCTCCCTGTTTTGGCAGTGCAAGATTTCTCTACATACAGATAACATTCAGGGTGTATTAATAAGCTGTCATCTGGTTGTTCTCTTGAGTTGTGTTTGTTATATTCCCTGAGGCTCTGGGTTTTCTGGCATGGAGGGCTTTACGAGTTTTAAATCTGGAGCCTGTCCATGCACGACTTTCAAATTCACATTGGAGAACATTTGAGGAAGGAAAAAGCAGTTCTCAAGTCAGAAGAGCACTGTTGGTGCTGGCAGAGAACCCCACAGCACAGAGAATCCCTCCCAGGAAGCCCTGTTCTCATCCAGAATTAATCAGAATAGTTATGTGAAAGTGTGTAGGGACTATGGATATCCTCAGTTACAATAGCTAATAGTCAGACTCAGAGCTTTTAATGGCATTACTCCAAGTAATCAAGAGCAGAATTGGCCCTTTGCCTGGGGATTCCAAACCTGACCACAGATAGTCATCAGGAATCGTGTCTTTTTCTGAGGATAAGCAGGGAAACCCCACTGGAAAAATCAAAGCAAAAAACCAACAAAACCAAACCAAACTCAACCTTCCTTAAATCACTGGAAAATAATAACTAGATTATAGTCTTTAAATTATCTCTATTTAGCTGTATTTTAAAAGGCACGCCAAAATCATAACTATGTAGAATATAAAGCCAGTGTGTATGCATTTTGTGTGAATAGTCCAATCACAATGATAAACTCTCTCCTGTTAACATTTCATTTGCTTGTCATTTTTAACATGGATGAGGGAGGGCAGGAAAAGTGAATTTGTGCTGGTAGTCTGTGTAATATCCATTAGAAAAAACAATGCCTGACAAGCATAGCAGCCCCTTGAGAACTTAATCATCATTTAAACTAAGTACAAAAGGAGGAAACCAAACCTTTTGTGAAAGCTTAGATTTGTTTTAAAGAAATGAGCCAAAGCAGACTCATACTTTGTCTTGGTCAAGGCTGTTCTCTGTAGATGAGGGCAAACCACTGCAACAGTCAGACAAAAAGTTGTTTTACATCATTGTCTATCATGGTTTGGACTTGCAGTATGCTTCTGTAATATATTTTAAAAACTATTTTCTCCCAGAAATAATAAAAGGCTCATTTACATGCTGTTGTAGAAGACCAGAGTGGAAAGGAGGCTTAATCTGGCTCTAAGATTTGCACCTTATCTTTAATACTATGTATGCATAAGAAAATTGGTTGAATGTACTTAGTACCAAATTAACCCTTACCCTTTCAGGGCTGAGCATGAAGGGCATTTTTATAGAGCAATATCTGAAAATCCCATGCTGTGTAACAGAAATGCCAAGTGATAAAAATCCTTATTTGCTGGTCTTACTTGTCCCTGGCTATAGAGGAGACACCTCTTTTTGAAGATAACATAGGAAGACAAAAGCTTTTACACTGAGCCCAACCAAAGATAGAGCTACTCAGTGCACTGATTACGATAATTGGGTATAGCAGCCATTTAAGGGAGACTATAAAAGGTACCTCCTGGTTTGATGCTGTATAATGTAAAGTTATATATATAATTATATGTATTATGATATATAATGTTAGAATTTGCATCCAGAGTATCTTGTTTAATAGCCAGCAGCAGAGCAACCCTCTGAGTATTAGTAATCTCAAAATTCATTTATACTGAGGCTCACGTGGCACAGAGTTCCAGGACTTAGTGCTGCAATATTTGTGAAAACAGCTCTTTGGTTTTAAACTCACTGCCAGTTCATTACTGGGTTTTCCCTTACATCTTGGCTTTCGAGATATAACAAAACTGTATTATTAGTAACTTTATTCCCCTCTCCAAACAATTCCTGACTTTATGGGTCTCTATCAAGCCTCTGACATTCATCCCTTTTTCAGGCTGCACAGTCCTAGTGTCCTTAGTGTCCATACATCTCAACTCATCTGTGACGCTGAAAGGTGTTTTAACCTTTTGGCGCCTTTTTGCATTCTCCAGTATCCACTGGGATGTGTGGAAGGGTTTGATTTACTCTTCAGCCCTTTCATGGGCTGGAAACTCCTTGCTCTTACACCTTTGTGGGGTTTGTTGTGTTCTGTAAGTTCCTCGTGGTCCTGACTTTAGTAGTGCACAATTCATATCTCCAGGATGTGATCAAATGGGCATGTAAATAGAGACAAATACTTCTTGTGGCACCTGTAATGGACTGTTTCAACATTAGATCTGGAGGAATCATTTTCCCAAGGCCTCCTCTCCGGGGGGGAGAACTGTTGCATTATTCATGGTCGCTATTTCCACTGTAAGCTCTTGTCTCATGATTACAGCCTGCCACACTTTCCCCCCTCAATTTCCTCCCCCAATTCTCTTGCACTTTCATGTTTCTTGCTCCTTTGCAAAGCTGAAGGTGCGCCTCCTTGAAGGGCTCAGGAAGAAAGTATTCTGTCACGACAAGAACACAGAGCTCCAACAGCCTCTGCCTGTGTCTGATGAACGAGGCAGTGCCCCCCTTTCTATATATGTATTTTGTCCCATCAACAATGAAGCTGGTTTTACTTTCATGTTTAAAAGAGTAGAAAAGTACACACTCATCTCCCCTCACCAATAGCCAAAGGGAGTGATTTGGTAGCTAGTTTGAGTATCTTGTATCACAATAGTCTATTGCTTCAAATTTTATGCCGTAGGGGAGTAATTCAGAGAGCCTGGAACAACTTCATCTTGGATGTAACAAGAACAAAAAGTTTATAAGTCTCTTTGGATGTTCTTAGCCTTTTGAATGATTTCTTACTAAGTAGTTGATTTAGAAAATAGTAAGAATGGCAAAATATGCCCCTAATGGGAGAGCACTGCAATTTTCCATGACTTTGTTATACACAACTTCCATGTGTATTTAAATGAGTAGCATCAGCAAAGAGCCAGGAGATATTATGTAGGAAAAATAAGTGTTTGGGGAGTATCTGATGAATAAAAATAAGAATCATTTGGAAGATCTGACCTTGCAAACATTTAAGCACAAAACTGTTACCATAACCTTGTTCAAGCCATTTCCTTACCACAGGCTGTGGGATGTTGGGTACAAGCCCATTTTTTCTCTGCGGCAGCATTCCAAGCCATCCTTCTAATTTTTTTCTCAGCTCTGTTTCTGCTTTTCTAATAAGACAAATTTAGGCATTAAAATAGAGAGAAAACAGTATTATAGGAATGTGAGAGGATTGAGAAGTAGTTTTCCATTTCTATAATGATTTTTATTCTGACATTTCCAGAAACATATGGCCCAATGTTCTGCAAGCAGTTTCTTAGGATGTGCTGTCCCTCTGCCTTGCTTCCCAGAACTCACAGTCACCCACACACATGCTCACACCAACGTGCAGTGATGCCCAGCATTGCACTCCAGTCTGTTGGCAGCGGAAGGCAGGATCTGTGCATCCCATCCCCTGGGTTCCTCTGGAGTTCAGGCCTTCTTGCTTCAGCAACGGGACCTTATTAAGACACACCTCCATATGCTTTAAACAATCTGTTTTAAGGGAGACTGATTAAGGCCAGCAGCTCCAATTCATGGTTTTGAACACCCTGAGCTCAAAACAAAGCTCAGATGTCTCCAAAAACTGTTCCTCTGGTGCTCTGGGCAGCTCTGCAGCCTGCGCAGGGCTATGAGCTGCCATCTCTGCAGTGGCTTGTGGGTTGGGAATTGGAAGAGATTTCACTGTAAGCCTTCCTTTCCCATTTTCCCTCACTTGCAATATGTCACATAGGGCTGAGTAGCTGAAAGAATGGTAAGGGCAGGGGTTCACAAGTGTTTCATTGGTCTGAGCAGTCAGAACTGCAGATTCCATGTGCTACTGGTGACAGAGAGGGTGAAAACAGCAGCAGATCCTGCAAGAGGAGCCCTGTTGCTAAGGAGAACCCTATGCAAGGAGGGAGAGAGGAGTCTCCAAACCATACGCAGATATCCAGGATGTCCCTGTGAATGGCTCTTTCTGCACAGAGCTTCTATGCCCAACCACTGCAGACAAAGGGGATTGCAGGAGAAATTTAAGAAATTTCTTGGGTCCAGGGCTATATATAAGCTGTGCTTTATGTGGCTTTCTTGGATTGTGTGTAGGGTTTTTTTAAACACAAATAATATGAAATATATTAGAAAATACATACATGAAAATTCTGAGAAGAATCCAACCCGGTTTAATATTGATTGTCCCAAGGACCATTCCATACAACAACAACCACCCCCTTTTTTTATTCTTTTTCCTGTCCAAGGCTGGTTTTTTCAGGAAAAGGCATTGTGGGCATGAGAGTCAGAGCTGAGGGAGTATCATGTAAAGCTGAAAGAATTGGAGGGCAGGTGATGGGGAGGAAAAAACATCACCTGCTTATGTCTCCTGCGGCATCAGGACTGGGGTTCCCCATGAGCAGGGGATGCTGCGGACCCCCTCGGAGGGTGCGGCAGATGCAGGGATGCCGGCGGGCATTGGGATGCTCTGTGTGCCGGCAGGGGCTGCGTCTGAACCAGTTATTTTCACTCTGCGGTAGACGGGGTTGTGGCTGCCAAACAGACGGTTCCTGACCTGCCAGCAGGTATCCCAGGAGAGAGCAGTCTGCAAGCACAGCAGCTCCCCGAGCCCGCTGTTTGCTGTGACACCGATTCCTCGAAATTCCCCCTCCCCAGCCCTGGAAGCGGCACTTCCAGGAACCATCTCTCCACCTCCCACGTGCAGAACCAGAGAGCCCGTTTTGTTTGCAGATCCCTGAAATTGGACGGGAATATCCAGCCTCGCTACGCGGTTCTGCTAATGCTGCTGGGAGTAATTAAAGTAGAGCAGTATCTGATACGATATTCGGAATAAGGCGTGCTGGGGATGATTATGCCACTCAGCTCTCTCTCTGTGTCCTCCAACATACAGACCTGTGCAGAGCACCCCTGGCAGAGTCTCAGCAGCTTTGTGGTTGTACCTCTCATCCTAAAGGGAGCCTGTGCTGAGGCTCAGTCTCTGTGCAGTATTGAAGTCTCCGTGGTCACTGAGCTGTGAAATTCAGTCTCAGCACGAGGGAGATCTGGGGGCTGCTGTCTCTGCTGACCAGCACTGGGGATGTGGTGATGGGCTCCAGAGAGTATCTTCGTGCCTGTATGTCTGTGCCCTTGGCTTTATCTGTGATGAAAGTGCAGAAATAAAGGGTCTAGGAGCAAACTGCCCTGGTACATTAAGAGCAAGGGTAATTTCATTGTGTGGATGTGGCTCTGTCACATCACAGCCAGGACATTGCACTGGGAACAAGCTTAAATACTTCATCAGTGTCTCTGCTGTCCCCTTGTCATCAGCTACAAAATCCCACTCTACATGGGCTGGAGTGACCTGTGTTGTGCCAGCTTGTGTCTACCAGCCCCAGCTTGCTCCCTGAGAATTTTGCCTTTTCTTCCCAACTCTTAAGAAGGTTTATTTTGAGACTGGGAATTTCAAAGGCATTCCTCTGCTGCCCTGCTGCCAACAGTGCTCCCTTGCTCATCAGCTGGCATACCCTGCCTGCTGTTATCTCCATTATAAAATCATAGAATGAGTTATGCAACATAAAATCATCCTGGGTGAATTTTGATCTCATTTACACCTCTGTGAATCAGAAGCAGTTTTTTGGTTATGATTTTTGTTGCTGGTCTTGCAAAAGGGAAGATGACTCGGAGCTCCCCTGAGTTTTCAGGAGAAAAGTTAGGGGGTTTGTGTTAGAGTAGGAGAAAAAAGACTGAAAATTAATAAAAGAGAGTTATATGAACAGGGAACTTCTCTTTCCCAAAAAGGCTACTCTTTGTCATCCAATCCTTTAAGAGAGATCTCTTGCATTCCTGATTCCATGTTCTGGCTCAGGTCAGTAACAAGCGACACCAGATGCACTGAGTTACAGTCACAGAAAAGAAGGTGCTGATTTCTTTTTTCTCTTTGAATTCCTTCCAAAGCCGTTTTTTATTTCTTCAGAGTCTTGATAATGGGACATTGTATAGAATTTTTTCTTATTCTGTTTTCTGGATATATTTATCTAAATCAAGCTTAATACTTTAGAAAATAAGAGACTCTGACAGGAGAACCCAAGCTCACTAATGTAGGAAATCCTTCAGGTCAGTGCAATACAACAAGGTATTTAGCATGATTCAGCAAAAGGGTTTTTTGTCTGACTCTGGGCTTTGGCTTTCAACAAAAGCATAGACCTCTTAAAGAAAACCCTGGAGGGATTCAGGTGTGTCCCATGCCCTAGAACACGTGGCAGGGAAGAGAAAGGGAATGGACTGGGGTTTAGTCTGGAGCATGGAAATGTAATTGTCATTTCCAAATCTTCAGGGGCAGGCAGCAGAGGGAAGATGAGTAAGTTGTTCTGTCCATCCACTGTGGCTTCACAGATGGTGAGAGCTGTGGAATGGGTGTTGGGAATTCTGTCTGAGAGCTCGGTGAGGGCATGGTGTGAGGTAGTGGCCAACGAAGACCTCCTGGAACAGGATGGAAGGGTGTCTGGCACCAATGCTTTTTTTTGGCCCAGATCCATGGGTGGCTGGTACAACCTCCCAAGTACCTGGCCCAAATACCTATGATTTTGTGAAAACATTGGAGAAATGTAGGCTGTTTCATGCTATTCCAGCAGAAATCCTGCTGAATTTTTGTTCTGGGAGAAAAGGGACTTGGCAGCTGTGGGGATTGTTAAGGTCTGCATTACCAAGGCATCTTGCAGACAAACTGATTTTCTTCATAGGGCCACATTACTGCTCAGTGACTACATAAATAACCATGTTTTCTTTTGAAGACAACGAGTAATGGCCCTGGAAATGCTGTGCAGCTGTATAACCTCTACAAGCTCTCATAGTCCTTCAGAGACTCTTGATTTTTTCCCTGTTGCCCCTCTGACTCAGTTCTTTTTAATGATATTTACAACATTTAATAAGGAACTCCAAATTGCCTTGATAAACCACTGTTTCCTGCATGTGGGTAAATTGACTCTCTTTGTTAGTCTGTGTGGATTATCCTCTTCTCAGAGCCAGTGTGGAGAATGTGCTTCTAGGCACAATATATCCCATCTTTTGAAATTCATGAAGGATTTTTTCTTTACCTTCTGTGTTTCATTTCTCTAGGCAAGGTGCTGTCAAAACGTGTAGTCTACTGGCTCTTACATCTTCTCTGTGAAAAAAATAAAAATTGGAGAGAATTCACCCAGCAGGTGTGTGCAACACATGGATCACAACCTTTAGAGCTCACTGTGCATCCAGATGTGTGTGTGGTTAACTCTCAACAGCCAAACAGACTGACCTTACACCACAGGCAGGGTGTAAGGAGATTCTGAAAGCCAGCAGCAGCTTGATGCTGAGCCAGGACTCCAGCAATAGAATTTGTTCATAGGGATGGATATGGCTGAGGAGCCTTTTGTAACTGCAGCACTGTTCTCTATCCTGCCTGGTACTGCTGTCTGAGAGCACTCAGTTAATAGCTATTAGGTTTCTGAAACCATAAACTTATTTTACAAGTCATGCATTTTTAATACTATGTTGAATTTGAGGCTCCTTTTTATTAATCTCTCCCTTTTTAGCACTGAAAACTCATATTCTTAGATTTATTTTTTTTTTCCCTTCTTGAAGTTGAAAGTCTGTATCTTATTGAAAAAGAAAGAGATATATGACTCAATCAAATGACTAAGAGAGACTGGACTTTATAGACCTCAGTCACCCTTGCAAGCTGTGTCCTGAGACTACAAGAGTCAGTAGGAGTGTCTGCAACCCTGATTCAGTGATGAAAGCCCATGTGCTAATTTTCAGTGAGAAAAATCCAAGTGTCATTGCAGGTGGTTTATGTAAAGCCCTGTCTCAGTCCTTACTGCTGTGAATTTGGGCCAGCACTTAAGGCAGAGATGGAGGGGCTGAATCACTGGAGACATTCTGTTTCTGTGTAAATGATTTTATGGCCATTACAAGGTCTCCTGCAGTTGCTGTAACACCACTGTAGGAACAAATCCGCTTAGAGAGAAGCTGACGGATGCTGAATCATGGAAAGGAAATGGCAGCTTGTGAGTTCCCAAACACCACAATCTGGGGATCTTCATCTTGGAGGGAGCTGCAAAATTACTGTCCTCACACAGGAGAAGAAATCTCCTATTGAGTTCAGTGTGAATATCTCTCGCTGCCAAGACATTCCCCCTTTAATTAATATTTCATCCTGTTGATGCAACTTGTCCACTTATTTTCCCAGTTGTTTGCAGTGCGGATTTCCCAAATTGTTTCCTCAGGCCACTTGCAAATTCAAGATCTCACATCTGAGGAGTTCCTTGCAGCTCAATTATTGAAATTTCTGGCTGAAAAATATATGCGCTTTTAATTGAAAAAAAAAAAAATAACCCAGCAAAACCAGCCTGGAGGTAGTTTGAAAGTAAGAGGAATGTTTTGTTAAAAAATGATGGAAAAAAGGCCCCAAACCCCAAGTGGATTAGTAATTACAGCACTGCTTGTCCAGAAACTACTAGAAACCTTTTCTCAGTGATTGATAAGGGGGAACTTGTCACCTTAGAAAAATGTCACCTTGTAAAAATGTCTGAAGCTAAAACCACAGGAGATCTGAGTTGCTGGAGGGTCTTCCCTAACTGAGTGGCAAGAGAGAGCAGAGAATCCTCCTCAACCGTGGGGCAAACTGAGTTTGAGAAGGCATTATTCCTTGTGCTGGCCAGCACTAAGCTGTGGTATCACCTCTGTTTGCTCTACCTTAAGCTGGAGCATGAACCTTTATTGGTTAAATCCTGCAGTTTGCAGAAAATTAATCCTGAGCTGAAGTGGAGAATTCTGATAGTTCCCAGTGGGTCTTATTTCTGTTTTCCCTCTAACTGGTGCCAGACCAGAGCTTTTCCCCAGGTTATTCTACAGCCTGGAGAAGGCAAGCCTGCACATCTGGGCTTTGCAACGTCACAATGAGGAATTCTTTGTGCTTGGTATTTGCAAAGGGGAGAATAAATTCACCAGTACCTGCACAAAAAAAAAACAATGCAAAGACAACATGATGCACTTCAGGGACTGTTTACACAAGGTTTTGGCAGAAGGGATCTCTGTGGAAGTGTTTGTGTGGAAATCTGGGGAAGCTGCTGTCTGTGCCTTACTTGTATTGAACCCCCTCTGCTCCCCTGCTGTGGTGGCCCCTGTGCCACCAGGTAACCCTTCCAAGCAAGGGCTATTTCAGAGAGTCTCTTGTGCCACCAGGAATGATTCAAGTGCTTTTTCTTTTGGTGCTGTGCTTTTTTAAAAGCTTGAGGTGCAGCCACAGGAGCAGGCTGTAGGTAAGTGTGATGTTAGGAGAGGCACGATGTGTCCTAACCTGGGCTCTGTGCATGCACAGGGATGGGTAGAGGCTGCCCACAGTGTGCTGGGGCACAGCTGAGAGGGCAGGCTGGGCTGGGATCCCTGCTCTGGGAGAGCAATGGACAGCTTTGGGACTGACAGAGTCCCTGTGGGCAGAACTGCTGTGGGATCTCATGGGATACCCTCATTCCATCTGTGCTGTGCTGAACCACGGCAGCTTCTGGCCCAGGCAGGCACACACTGTGGACTAAGCATGAGGCAGGTGCGTGGTTGTCCTTTCTGCACATCCCAGATTGCTTCACAGTTCACACAACAGACTGGCAGTGCCTCCCACCCTCTCAGCTGTCATGCAAGAGGCTGACAGGACCCAGCTCAGCCCCTGTGACCCAGCTTGTGCCCTCGATTCTGTCCTTACTGCCACCTTTATCCTGAATGGACTTGTTGGCCTCAGTAGTGTTGCTGGTGGGACCAGATTTACAAAGCAGAATTGGGGATAGAAGGAGGTGAAAAGGAGAGAAGTGATGAGATGAAAATTGATGGTGGAAGGGTTGAGAGAGAACATCGGTTGGTAGGTCCTTTGCTGTTTTTAAGGAGAAATCATGTAAGTACAGAGCAGATCACACCCAGAGAACAGGCAAAGGAGTTGCTCCTCACTGTCCTTGAATTTTCACTCAGGGAAATCTCTGTATCATGGCTCCTGACTTTGCAGCATGAGATGCAGGATTTTGTACCCAGGGAAAATTGCTGCTGATCATGGTTTGTAGGGAAGCCCTCATGTTTTTGCTTCTCTGCCAGCCTCTCCCTTGAAATGTAAATAAACAAGGTTGGAGACACACGTAATGAGACCCAAGGGTAAGGGACTAAAACCCCAACATCATGTTTTCTTTGGCTGTATTTCGGGGGGGGAGAGGGGGGAAGCGCTAGATGAGGAATGTTACAAAAAGCAATCAGACCAGTTCAGCACATAGGAAAGCTTGGAGCTGCTGTAGAGAAGCTGTGGTGTGCAAACTAATGAGTAAACAAACAGAAACAGTGGTGCATGCTGCTTACAAAGGCCTCCTTCCACCTCAGATTTGAAAGCAGATTCCTGCCCACACCTGGCCAAAGCCTGCTTTGGAACTTTGTGTTCCAAACAGTAGTGAACTCCATGGTTAGTGGACAGGGGATTTTTCAGCAGTCCCTGTAAAACCCTCTGAGCCTCATTTCTTTGTAATTCTCTGCTGCCCCAAGATCCAGCAGGACAACAGAGCACACTTGGGGCTAAAACAGCCATTTCATTTTAGATGCAGACTCCACCTGCTCAGGGAGGGAGGCAGGGTACAAAAGCTGTTTTCTGGGGAGAGGATCTCTAAGAAGGAAGCCAGTGGATTGATCCTTCTCCTAATGTCCCAATATATGAGGCAGTCACCTCATTTCACGCGCCAGGAGCCAAGTGTGTGCAGCTCTGTGTGCTGGGCTGGGGTTGCAATCCTGAGGATGCATCTGCAGAAGAGCAGCAGAAGGGCTGCAGTCACCAACAGGGAGTCAGAACTAACTGCCTGGGAAAAGGATCAAAGGGAAATCTTTTTACATCGTGTTTCTTCACTACGATTGTTCTTCTACACTTAGTACCCCTTCTCTCTAGAGCATTGCTTTTGATGTTGCATATGGCCTCATACAAATGGGAGTGCAGATGGGCTTTTCTGCTAGTCAAGCTTGTCAATGAATAAGGTAAATTTCAAGGTAAATTTCAAAGCATGTAAAAAAGGTCATCCCTTCCCTTTGTGTATTTCTGTGGGAACCACTATGCTCCCAGGCTTCCTCGGTTGAGCAGCCCTGCAGTGACCATCGGCTCCCCGCAGATGCCCTGACAGGACAAGCACAAAACAATAAACATTTGATTTCCAGTAGTTTGCTGCAGTGCAGTTTGCTCCATGGCTCAGCACTGGTGCCTCTGTCTGGGAAGCAGGCTGGGAACCATTTAGCTACTCCATGGAAAGTCAGGTCCAGCTCTGCTCTGCTCTCCTCCTCCCCTTGACACTGCTCCGAGGCACGGGAATCCTGCCTGACCATACCCAGTTAGGGATGTCTTCTGGGCACCAAGCAGCTGACATCAAGGAAAGCATTGTGGCAAACCAAGGTGGCAGTACAGAAACCTCTCTTGTCAGGAAGAAAATAAATGTGAAACAATCCTGTTTTTACGAAAGGGAAACCTGCAGAAGCTATTTACACATTCCAAGGAGGGCACGTGTGACTCTAATGCTGTTGTAAGGGGGATGGAGGAGTCATGCATGCAGCATTTGTAAAAGAAACACACAGTCATTGAATGTGTCGCCCACTGGTCCCAAGGGCCCATTCCCAATTTGTGTAGTTTGGTACAGCAAATACATGAGCGTCTATTTAGCTTTTACTCAGCTCAGAGTGAATAGTGTAGCTGGTCTCTGCACCAGTCCTTGGAAAGGGAGCACAGGGTCAGACTGGGAGCAAGCCACTCGTCATCACCTCAGGTGCAGGGAAATTTTGGGTGACCCCAAGTGAGCAGAGCATGTCCTGGGGTGCCTGGGGCTGTCATGTGCTGCCCCACATACCTGGCTATGCTGCCCATCCACAGGTACCACAGACAAAGAGCAGAGAGATGTCACATACCCAGATAGGACCTCTCAATGCACACTCATATTTGACATATTTTGCTGCCTTTCTGTTCAGTGTTCGTATTATGTCTGTATGGGTGTGTGGGCAGAGGGCTGAATGGCAATGATTTCCTGTGGAGCATTGGGTAACTGCCCTGACTTCATTTTTGGGGTCTTTTAGAACTATTTGCAAAGACTTGAAAAGAAAAAAGGAAAATCCAGACAGAGACAGTTGCTCAGGAGAGACTTTGCAGTCAGGAGTGTGAGTGTAGGTCCACGGAACCACTGTGGGTGTCCTCCCCAGCACCATGGTCCAGCAGCTACATATGAGC
The DNA here is from genome assembly GCA_035221455.1 of Xenops minutus. Lineage (NCBI taxonomy): Eukaryota > Metazoa > Chordata > Aves > Passeriformes > Furnariidae > Xenops > Xenops minutus. The sequence goes on from JAWWEE010000025.1 coordinate 12,442,499, forward strand.
AAAGCCTGTGCTGCTGCCGGATGTCTTCAACTTATTGAGTTCCAGTTTCACACCAAAAAATGGGTAGACAATCTCTGGAGCAATGAAATTTGTCATTGTCCTTTCCATAGGAGTAGAGGATCTAGCTCGAGTTTGGGAATTATTTTCACCATTGAAACCTGATGGGTTGAGTATGACTGCAAGACAAAGATAACTACCCACATCCTTCAATGCATCGTCCCCTTCTGCCCATTTAAAGTTCAAGGTTATTAAAAACAGGCCTGTGTGATGCTGCTGAAGTGACAAGTACTCATGAGCAGCAAAACTCACACTGAATTCATAGCTGAAGAGAACAGATGTGACTTTTCATATAGCCTTCTGGATCTTTTTAATAGAGCACTATAAATGAGGCTATTAATTATAACAACAAGGAGAGTAACACCAAGTATTTTCCCTGGTGTTTCACAGCTTGCAGAGCTAGAACAAATCCTCTGTGCCAGCAGCCTCCAGTGGTTTTGAACACGAGCTTAGAAGCCAGGAACACCTGGTGCTTTCATCAGCTTTGATACAGACTCATTGTGTGACATCCAAAAAGTCCCTTGAAGTTTGTTTTTGGGAGGTACTGAGCGATTACTGCTGCTCAGCACATCTGAAACCAGCCCAGCCTGGCCCTTCATAAAACACAGCCCAAAGCTCCTTTGAGCTCTCGGAATGAAAGGCACGTTATGAATGCGAAGTTTATTGTACATCTACCGTGTAATGTCATGTGCGCTGGTAACATAGTAAACACTGCAGATATTCCAAAGGCACAAAATCTTATCTGTAGTAAACACATTCTGAAACTCATCACTGAATTCTCTAAGTCTGTGATGTCCCTGCACATATTTTGGTTGAGTTTTGGCCCTTGAAGGTATGTGTAGACTACTGCCATATCCCTCTAGTGAATATCTGCCAGATCCATCAGTTCCAGGCCCTTCTGTTACCAACACAGCAGATGCACTCAAAGTTACGAAGCCCAGAGTAAGCAAAACTAAAGTGTTTAATCTATTATTAATCAGTCAGTTGCAGAAATGATAGGGCTCTGGGGGACCTCAGAAAGGCATCAATATTTATGGCCTCGTTAGCAAATGCCACCTTTTTTTTTTTTTTTTTTAAAGAGACAACAGGATTATGAAGGATGTTTATGTTTCCAGTCATTCCATAAAGAGACAATGTCATGTTTTGGGACAGGATGGTTCAGAACAAGGTATTTAATATTTATGACAAAGTATAGACTTTCACTATGCTTCTGTTCTTCTTGGTCTTGCATTTAAAATTTCCCCTTCTCTAGAAGCAATGACCCAAACTGAAATCAGAGCCCCAGTTACTACAAGCTATCATCCAGGGAATTTTTGAAAATTAAAAGATAAAATCTCCTTAATTCCATTTGCCAAGATAAATTATATACATTCCATAAAGGAGAAGCAATGAATTATGATTTCAGTTCCAAAAGAGCTTCACCCATTAAACATTTTTTTTTTTGTATTAGACTAAATTTAGATTGGACATTAGGAAAAATTTTTTCACTGAAGTGGTTGTCAAACATTGGAACAGTCTGCCCAGGGTAGTGGTTGAGTCACCACCCCTGGAGGTATTTAAAAGTCATGTAGATGTGGTACTTAGGGACATGGTTTAGTGGTGGACTTGGCAGTGCTAACAGTTGGAATCAATGATCTTAAAGCTCTTTTCCAACCTAAACAATTCTATGATTCTAGAAACAACTCATCCCACAGGGCTTGTGCTTTGCAGTGTTTTGCAGTTCTTGCTTGAGTTTGTTCCTTGACATTTTCTGCACCCACCCTAGTGATGCTGATTTTACTATGACTTTTATCTCTAATACCCAACCTTCTTACTTTCTGTATGCAGATACCCCATGAGTAGGTTTCTTTTATACAGTGTATTTTTCTCTTCCATTCTTTTGTTTGTTTGTTTGTTTTCTTTTTTGTTTGGTTTAGTATTTTTTTCAATTACTTTTCTTCTCTTCCTGTTTTTATTTTAATTCATATTTTTTTAGGCCTCCTTACAGTTTCTTAATTGTTGCTAAAGTTTATTCTTCTGATCCTCTGGAGTAGAAGAATAATCTCTCTCATCTCAAGAACACTTCAATGCCAACATCATTGAAGCAAGTTCTTGGTTGAACATTTTTGTTTCCTGTTTCATGCAAGAGATGTTGAGGAAGAGAGCGCTGGAGTAGGGAGACTGAAATCCAAGGGGGAATGAGAAGATGAAGTAAATAAATCAAAGAATAGCACTATGAAAAAACATGTCGTTTGTGAATGGGACAAAGGAAAGGGCAAGAGAGAGAACATTTCAAAGGAAAGAAACTGTGGCCAGCCCTTAGTCAATGCAGAGCTGCCTTCAGGTCGTTGAGCTCATCATTTATCCCTTCTCACACTGGTACTTCCCTTGTTGTCTCTGCATCCAGTCACTGACTTTCCCTCTTTCATACCAGGCACAGGTTTGCCTGGTAAATAGGAAAAGGAGATATCCTGCACATCAATTCACCTTCTAATAAATGTGCAAAGAAAAAACCCACCAACCTGGGCAGGGTCCAGCAGCACAAAGCCATTGTGGACAAAGGGAGGATCTCTCCCCACACAGTTTCAGAGTAGAAAGTCTTATGGCATCTCCAAATTATTACACAGGATCTGGCAGCTTTTCAAGAATTCCCTATAGTGGGCGTTCCCATCTTTAATCTCTTTCCCTTGAGCTTGAAATCTTGTTCTCTTTGTACACGTGAGACCTGTAATCACTGTGGCTGGAGACTGGCTCATTGTGCTCTTTGTGTGCAAGGAAATGAGATATTTTTCACTTCTTTAGTTTCAAAGTACTGAGGGCTTTCCTTAGTTTTCCTCCATCCTTTAATTTGATTTTGCTCTTAATTTTATCCTGGAGTTTTGTGCTCACTGCACTGCATTGTGGCTGATGCCAGTGCACCACTTCTCCTCCAACATCGTTTTTCCCCTTTTCTGCACCCTAGACCATTGCAGATAATCACAGATTTCTGTCTAGAGGTGTTTGAAAGCTTGCTGAAAAGTTTCTCATTCAAAATAGGTTTTTGCCATAAAAGATTTTTCCCCCTCAAGGAAAGAGTAGTTTCAATAAATGTTTACTATAATTTTGCCATTGCAAATCTGAGATAAAAGGTAAATGTGGAGATTTTCTATGTATGCTCACACTTTTTTGCCAGTTTGCCACTTACCTCCCACCTACCAGTTGGAAAACAGGAAAAAACCCCAACATGTGATGCCAATCTTCACCTATTTTCATATTTCTCTGTTCTCCCATCTTCTCTCTGCAGAGATGAAAGTGCAAAAGAAATAAAACTATTTCTATCAGTTTCTCTGACCAAAACGGAAGTTAAGGCTACTTGAAACAGGACAAAACTAAATACTCTTGTTTCATTTTGATATTTTCAGTATAAAAAACCCCAGAATAATTAATGTCTTTTCTTTTTTTTTTTTTTGAGAGTGACTTCTTAAGAGGAGAAAGTAAGTTGGTAGCTCTATTTGCCAGAATTTCATTTTAGTTATTTTTTGAGTTTTATAATTATGAAAGGAGACCATTTCAAAACTTTAGGTGAATAAATATTGTCCATAAATGAAAAATTTGGAAAGTCTGCATGAGCAGAGCATCTTCCCATGCTCACTGCCTCCTTTCCCCTTTGCTCTATCAGCTTCTGGGAGAATCACTGAAGTTGTTTCTTGAAGCTCTGCCAGGTGCTTTGTGGCTCCTTCTGCCCCTGCAGCCCTCTCTGCCCGGTGGGCCCTTCTTTGCCCTGACACTGCACTGTAATAAATGACACCCACACTTTGATAAAAGCCACATTTACTAAATTCTGTGTTTACAAAGACCTGAAGTTTTTTTTAAAGTCACTGACTTCAGCGTAAGCAGTTTGCTCAGTCCCACGGGGCAGAGCTCCACTTTTGATAATGTGGGATGTAGAAACTTTCAAATATCTTGGTTTTCTCTACCCTTTTCAAAAGAGCTTGTTTCATCTTTATGCAAATGGTAGGGACCTTTATATCTGCTGCTTCTGGTACAGTGCTCAGCCAACATCTCCTTCATCTGCCATACCAAGTACAGGGAAGGGAGGCATCAGGCAGGCTCCTGGGAGGATAATGGCTCATGCAGCAGCGCTTGTAGTCCACTAAATATTCATTTCCCTGTGATTTTTTGTATCTGCATTACAGATATGCAATTCCCATCAGAGCTGTCAGGTGTTCAGCGTCTCTGGAGACAGCTGAGCACTGGAGGCGGGAGACTGGGAGTGTAAATGTGTGCTGAGGAAATGGGAGAGTGGGTCCTGCACACACAGCGACCAGCAGAGATCCCTGGGTGCAGCACCCAGCAGGGATCTCCCCACTCCTGCTCTTCTCTGTTTTCATTCCCCACTGCTGCAGAGGGGGAAACAGAGGCAAGAAACAAAGTGCTTTTGCGCTGTTAAGCTCTGACGATAGAAATACTGTGCTAGTGTGAGGGCTGTGACTCCAAGCCTGAACTCTCCAGCGAGCACGGAAGGGACCTCAGGGTCACCTGGGCCAGGTTGTGCACTCACACTGAAATGATGCTGTGGGTGAAACCAGCTCTGCTTTTGCTCCAGTGCTCCCGTTGGAAAGCAATCCCTGAGCTGCTCTCCTCCCACGGTTACAAATCTCTCTGTGGTTCACAGCCTGCATTTATTCATGACTGGTTTATTTCAGTTGTTCTCATGCCAATGTTGTCCTTTAGCATCAATAGCTCTTCTCTTGTGTTTACCCATCTGACGTTTTTACAAACAGCGACCCATCCCCTCTCAGCCTTTGCTTCCATGCACTAAACAAGCTAGATCTTTTAAATTTCTCCTCATGTGAAAACCTCTCCATTTTCTAGGACAGTTTCCCAAATATCCAATGTTTTACCCCCAAACACCTTGTTTACACCGGTTTATATCACTTTTAAAATGGCTGGGAAGACTCACATGCACGTGTCAGAAAAATACATGCTTCAGGCAGGGGGCCAATGGTGTGTGTGGCACAAATAAGTTCCTGTGCATGTGAAGCATGCTGTGGATGCGTGTGGAGGGATGCTGTCAGCGGGACCGTGTGTGAGAGACTCCGAAAAGGATTACTCAGTGTGTGAGGGGGCGTCATAAGAAGGATTTTGAGGTGCGTGACACTGAGAAGGATTAGTCTCTGTGTAAAAAAGTGTATGTGTGTGTGTGTAGAAGAGAGGGAAGATAAGCAAGTGGTGGTGTGTGGCACATGGAGAGAGATTAGCGCGAGCGTCTGAGCAGGGTGATAAGGGAGGGCTGTGTGCGAGAGCAGCGCTGTAAAAAGCTGGGATTTAGCTAATGGAAGGATTTCTGCCTGTGTGTCTATGGCACATGTGTGCAACCCTCGGGGGGGGACGTGCAAAGGGGGATTTGGGACATGTGTGGCAGAAGGGATTTGGGTATGATGGCGGGGTGTGCCTGTGCCCTCAGCAACCCAAGAAATAATGAGCAACCCCAGGGTTACTCAATGCCATGCATGTGTGGGATGCAGTGTAGGGATTTGTGAAGGGCTCCTGCACAGGGACAGGACCATGGAAAAATCCAGCCATGTCCCATAGGTAGGAAGGATTGCGGGGCCTCCAGGTGCTCACCTGGAGGGTGACAAAGCAGGGATGAAGCTGTGGTACAGGGAGAGGCAAGGCTGTACCTGTTGGAGCAGGGGACAAGCGAGCAGAGGGCTGATGACTGGAAGTGTGGCGGAGAGGGAAACATCCCCCTGTGAGCAGGGTGGGACAGGGGGCATGTGCTGTGCTGAGCAGAGGCTGTCCAGGTACACAGCAGATGCAGTGCAAGTGTGTGTTTCTCAGGAGATGTGGCTCTGGAAGTGGCTAAACATCCCACCTGCAGCAGAGTGTGAACGCTGGCAACATTTCCACTGACCCAATATCCTTCAGTTCTCACCTGTGATTTATCCCCGCTGCTCTGTCCACCTGCACTTGTGACACCTCTTGGAGGCAGAAAGGATGCTGCCAGCAGTCGTAGAGCAATTTACAATCCAGAGCAGGGGTGGGAGGGTTGATTGCATCCCAACACTTATTTTTTAACATTCTGACTTAACAGTAAAACTTCTCCCTCTTCTATTTTTCCATGGGAAAATCAGGGTATTTTGTCAAAACCTTTTGATCAAGCCTCAGTTTTCATTTGAAGGGGAAAAAAGGTGATGAGAAATTTCAGCTAGCTTTATTATCTGCCTTTATTGGATCTGTTCCATTGGCATTAGTTTCGTCTCAGAGATGCTGAAAGTAAAGCCTGCCAAAGCTTTTATGGTAAAATGAACTAAAATAGCTTGAGGTGTCTAGGGTAACTTTTTTCAGAAAAGTTGATCCTTAGCTTGTCCAGTGGACCATTTGAATGTTTGCTTTCTGTTTAATGAGGGATCATCAAAAGCCTGGCCAGTTTCTTTGCAGCTTTCAAGAATGTATTTATTTTTTAAGGGAGAAGGCTAAAAGCAGCTACAGCTTGAGATTGCCCTTGGTGTTAGGTGCTGAAAAAATATAAGATCTCATGCCTAGAAAATAAAGTAGGAGGCTTCCAACCAGAAATGAAGAGTCCACATTAGCACTGCAGAAAAGTCTATGTAGAAGCATGATCCTAAAATACAGAGATTGTCCATAAAATTGGGTGTTTATATCTTTCTTGAAGATACTCTGTTTTGCAACAAAAGGCATTTCAATGTGATGCAGAAATAGGACAAGTTCTGTGGCAAAGGTGGCCAACTTCTTGTCCTACATCTTCATTTTACTGAGACACACAGCCCATATTGCACCCACCTGGAAGAGCCAATGGGGATAATGACTTGCCTTTGCTCCACTGAGGACTGGGGGGCATGACTTTATTCTGAGAAAGTCTCCAGTCTTTCAGGCAAGAGGTCATGTAGTTCTTCTTCCTTTCAGCCCAGCATGAACCAGCAGGGGTTGAGGTTGAGCTGTGAGAGGAATTGCAATGGGTTTAGTGTTAAAGCCAGTACAGGAGTTCCATTGCAAAGTGCCCACTCAACAGCTGGTCACAAAATCCCCAAGCCTTGGGTGAGGTGCCAAATCTGTGTGTGCTTGGAGAGAAGCATCACACCCATTGCAGCGCTGCCTTGTTCTGCTGTCAGCATGTTCCCTCCTCCGAAAGGATGGGTGAGAAGAGCAAACAGGGACAGGGAGTGCCCCATGGAGCAGTCACCATCCACTGGGGAAGGGCATTTCACTGGTGAACTGTGAGCGTCCTACTGGAAAAGCATTACAGTGGGCAAGCTCTTCTCGCTGTCTGACAAAGAGGTGTCTGTGTGAGAGTACTTGTGTCCCACCCCAAAACTGTTCTGTGTCTTCACATAGGGGGCTGCCTCAGTCTGTCCAACTGTGAAATGAGGTTAAAAACCTTAGTGGTTTTTAAAAACCTTAATGGATCTTAGACTGTCATGCCTCAGGCAGTGAGTTTTGAAAAACTCTTCTTAACTAAAACTGGGCAACATTAATGAGGGACAAACTTATTGTCTTTGTGACAGAAGTGATTGAGTGACCCAGAACTTGAAAGCCCATTTTTCTCCCCCACCTTTTGGAAAAAGGCACCTGGCCCTTGGATCTCTGAATGCACCTGCACTCAGTCTCTCTTCACATTCTTTTTCATCCTTGTTTTTCTCTTTCAAAGCCCCAGTTGAATTTGAAATTAAAATGGCTGTTCTCCCAACAATGAACCTCAAGCTTGCATCTTCTTTCCCCCGTTCCTCTTCTCCTATCCAGCTTTCACAACTCCTTAGGTTTCTGTTATTTCCCATGCATTTGCTTTGAAAGATTTTCCAATAAGTTTGTCAGGAAAAGTTTCTTAAGGGTCTTTTATCACAAATTCTTTTTGGTTTCATGCCTGAGGATGCCTCTGAGGAGGACCTGGTGACCTACGCTCAAGCAGACATGAAGCAAGCACACTTTACAACCAAGTCACAGCTGACCTCACACACAAATCAGGTCCTGTATCCCTGCAGCCTCCTTCAGGAAACATGATGTGTTTCCCAACTGACAAAACTAGACCATACTTAGACCCAGTGTAATTCTGCTGGCCTCAATGTAGTTACCAGGGAAACTCTAATGTAGACAACTTTTCTACACTGAAAGAAAGGTTTTCTCAGCTGTCTGACTTATATTACACAGGCTATTCTTTCTAACCAGGCAGAAAGTGGATGATTTTCCCGTTATTTCCATGAGAGATTCAAGAAAGAAGTTCACAAGATGATGCAAGTAGATTAGAGCCACACATTTACAGCTGCACCATGAGCTTGGTGCAAACTGCATGTGCACAGAAGACCTCTGAAACCAAACCTGCACATGACATCCTGGTCCTTCCATTGCTCCACAGACAATGCCAGAAAAGCATCTGTCCTCAGGGGTGCAGTGGTAAAAGCTGTCACAGGAGACATGCTTTCAGTATACATTAGTTAAGGTCTAATTTTCAAAGGCTGCATGCACCATGTGGCTTCCTTATATACCCAGATCCCAAATCACCTGCAGATCATTCAAACATCTCTTTAAAGAGTCGTGGTAGTAAACTAAGTAACTTAAGCATGTTTTGGAAATGCTACCAAGGCTGTCAGCTGACACTGCTCTACTGTCAGGACTAACAGTGCAGAGCAATGATCACAACAAATGCTTGGAAAATATGACTGCAGATGTTCACTGCCATGTTAAATACAGGCAGCCAGAAAGAATTTCTCTCACAGGCAAATGATTCTTTACTCCAAGCGAAGAGTCAGGAATTCAAAGTGAAGGCTGTGTTACACACTCCTCTCTGCCACATTCAGCACCAAAAGTGGGTTGCAGTACAGAAAAAAGAAAATCACAGCCCTCACAGGTTAGCTGGGACAGTCCCAGAGGTGTAAATCATAGGCTTTTAATTGCACTTCTGGCTTCCTGTGCACACCAAGAGACAGAGGAGCCTGTTCCAGGGTTGTTTCTTTTTGTCTTGTCCTTCCAGACCAAGCCTTTATTGCCTCTGCCCTGCCAACCTTCTCTTGTAGGTGGCAGTTCTACCTGTCTTTCCCCCAGAGGCTTCTGAAATAAATGGTACCTAAATTAGGTTAATTATACCTTTAGGCATCCATGTGCTCACTTTAGATGTGTAATTAGAGTCCATTACATGGTATAGTTTCCCCAGTTTTCCTTGTGTGAAGAAAATCTAGCACTTGGTGTGTGAAGCTTTCCATGGCTCGGTTGTCTTGCACATTTGTTAAATCCAAGGAATGTTTCCACTCATTGAAAAGCTGGTGCTTCTGGTGCCTTTCTGTGCAAGACCTGACTGGCCCAGGGTGGCCAGTGACTTTGATTTCATGGCAAATGGATTTCCTCAGGTAATACCACAGCAAGTTTGAACAACATCTGGTGAATAGTGAAAGAGTCTCTCTGACGCTTGTAAGAAGGGATACAAATTAGCATCCTCCAGTCTGCTGCTGCTTTTCTGTCTAAATAATATTTTACAGGTAAAGGTTCTGCTGAGAAGCAGTGGGGTTTTCTCAGTAGCTGCCTAAATCATGTCATCATCTTTGGTTTACACTGAGTGGCTTCTTGAGACAGAACCTGCTTCTGTGTGTGCAGTGTCACTGCCTCTGAGTGATGAATGACCCCAGGATCCCAAAAACTGTGCTCTGGTTGGCCTCCCCACAATTTGCATTTATGCAGAGCATTTTACATTATCTCTCTTTTTCTTTGCAGCTCACTAGGCAGTCTTTTTCTTCAGGAGCTTAAAAATTCTCCTAGAACAGAAATCAGCAGAGAAGGGGTTTGCAGGTAACTAAGCATGTCAGGAAGGGGTCTCAGTGTTTTCCTAATGTTAAAGTTTTTTCCACAGTCTTCACCCTAAAACACACATCCCATTTTTCCAGACTGTTTTCTCAGTCCTGTGGCAGTGCAGGTGGTTCAGGATAACTGAGAGGCTCCTTTATGTCTTCACTGGCATCTGTTTAGAGTCAATGACTTTGTATTTTTCATTATCATAAATCTTTACTGTGACACAGGAAGCTGTGCAAGTGAAACATCCAGTAGAAAAGTCTTTTACAAAGTTTTGCTTTGTATTTGCTGCCACCTGTCACTAACACTAATGGTATTTGGTTTCCCAAGGGTTTTTTAGGCCAAAGATATGCATCCAAGGAAATTTTATAGACTTGGTGATGTGCTTTGCAGCTTCTCCCGCCTCTTGGTCCTTTCCTTGATAGGGTGAGTTTGGTATGGGAGGTGACTTTCAGGGATCCAAGTGCTAGTTCAGGAGGAGCCTGCAGCTGTAAAAGTCTCCTCTGTCATGCTGCTAAAATGACACAGATTTCACCTAAGACTTTTTAGGAAAATCTTGCATTCCACTTTATTTCCACTGAAGCTCTTGCTAGGCAGCCAACCCCCTGGCTGTTATGTGGTGTTTTCAGTCCCACTCACACAGGGGCTCCAGGTCTACCACAGGTTTGTTGGAGCAGTTGGGCAGAGTGATGTGCCCCCCGCTCCCCCATCCCTGCTGTTCACATGGCTCAGTGGGATGGATGCCTTCACCTCCTGTGAGAGGGAACTGGCCTCTACAGCTGCCTGCAGCTCTGATTTAACAAGTATCACCTCTCTGCAGAAGCTCCATCTGGGCACACTAGCTGGATGCACTTCATGTAAACTGTTTGTTCCACCACCCACAGCGAGCGATTCACACAAAAGTTTCACCAGAGACCATAAAATTGCAAACCATAGGTCCAGATCTCACCATCTGTCACAGCTCTGCCTTCCTGCTCCCCAGACAACACAGTCTCCCACTGGGTTTAAAAGATCTCAAGCTTAAACTTGTTTGTTTGGGATTTTTCACAAAACCTGGTGGTCAGAGGCTCTGCAGAAATGTGGTAACTCTTATCATTTACTGCCCTCAAAATGCAGACAGGATTAAAGATGTTCTAATGACAGGGAAGAAATGGTAATATTCCCCCTGACATTAAGTAGGCCTGAACAAAGCAATGAGCACAATGAAATGGAACATTAATGCGAAAAGGGAAAATAAAAACCCTACAAGAAATGACTGTAGCAAAGAGCCACCAAGGGAGGCACTTAAGCCCACAAAAGCCAGCACTCTCAGATGTCAAAGGCTCTTGTCATTCTACACCAAAGTCAGCCCTTGCTGAGATGTTAAATGGAGTTTCAAAGCCATTGGTGCTTTCACAGACCAAAAGTGAATACAATATGCAAGCAGGTAGTGCAAAAGGGTTGTGCTCTACAGGTTAACCCTTGTGTGCTGAGTGTAGTTTGCTGCGTTGTTCCTTCCTGCTCCTCTTTTTCAGAAAACTGATGGCTCCAGTGCCTGCAGAAAATATGGCACTTTTGGGGCAGCGATGGCACATGCAGGTTTTGGAGCATCTGCCTTGCTAACTCAGCAGATACCTGTAATATAGCCCTGAAAATTTATGGAAAACGTGGATGTTTCTAAATAACATGTCAGCTGGTGGGTTTAGGTACTGCTTCCCACTTCAAGCCCCCAAGGACATGATGCTCTGTCCTGTGTGTGAGAGGCTCTGTTTGAGAAAGCTTTGTCCTGGATAAGTTCAAGTTCTTCCTTCTTTGCCCAGGCCAATGAGACTGGTGCAGAGGGAGCTTAGTGGTGCTTTCTGCACACAATATATCCCAGGCTTTTTGTCTGCTGCCTTTTATTTTTAGATTGGTAAGGAGTCAAATAGTGTCAGAAAGGCCAACAATAGCTTACAACAAGAGGGAAAACCTCCTCTGTGCCCTCTGACAGCCAACCTCCCTCCTAGACTGAGAGGTGTTTTAAGGTAGACACACACAAGACATCCTCACTACCAGAAAGATCAATCAGGTTAGGGAAAATTCTCCTGGTTCTCCATTTAGGTTCCTCCTTATCCTTTGTTTTATTTTGTGTGGTGAGCCAGTCATATAATTTCTCTTCTCTCTGCTGGGTAGGTAATTCTCTACTCTGAGGAGGCTATTCAGTGGCTTTATTGCTATTTCACATGTATATATTACAGTACGTCACAGAGGCCTTGCAGCACTGTGCCAGGCATCCTGCAAACACATGCAGGGTGACAGTGGCATCTGTGAAGGGTTCCCATGTACCCAGGGATAACAGGATAAGTGTAATTCCAAGCCAATTAGCATTAATAATAATTCCCACACATCCTATGTAGGTGTATGGGATATGGCATATCCCTGTGTTTTTTTTGAAGGCAACACATCCCTGGAGTTCAGAAAGAGAGTTGTTCAGGGTTTTTTTCTTGTCAATTAAAAAACCAACCAAACAAACAAAAAAACCAAACAAAAACCCCACAAAACCAAAACACTATCAGGAAAGAGAGTCAGTGTTTGAGGAAATGCAAAGGTCTCTATTCCTACTCATCCACAGCAGGGAATAAAAGCTGGGCACACCAGGACCCGCCCAATGTGACTGTACATAATTTAACACCTGCCTTGCCTGGCTGCAGGTGACTGTGCAGACTGAATAGCATTAGGGATCTGACACCTGAGACCAGGAAATATGGCCAGGGAGTGTTTGGACTCCTGGGAGGATCACTGCAGAGGGTGTGCGTGCATGTGTGTGCGTTTTGTCTGGTTCTTTAGCTGCTTTGAGTAGGAAAAAAATGGAAAGTTAATAAATTAAGTCATTAATTTGCAGTCTGTTGTCAAGAAAGTCTTAAAATTAGCTGGGCTAGTTCAGTGGCAGACAAGGATAAAGACGTCTGCACTGTAGCACTAAACAATTAAAAATTGGAAATTAAGAAGCAGAAAATGTAGTGACAGGAAGAAAAGGTGAGAAGATGCTCACCTCTAAATGCATGGGGGAAGGCAGGCTCAGGGCATGAGGCCACATCCTCTGACAGGAGAGCACTGGTGTGCAGTTGTCCAGGTGGTGTGATCCGAACCGCTGTGTGTGACTTGTCATTCTCAAACAGGCTGATGCTTTCAGTACTTATCATGGATCTTGCCAGTGAAAGCTCCATGTCTGGGAAGGGAAATATTTAAGGCCACTGTAAGAACTGTTAGAAGCAGAAAGGGGAGCTTTGTATATAGGTCAGACCTCAGCACTGCCAAATGTTGGCCAAGATCCCAAAGCAGGCACAGAAAATACCATGTGTAGAACCAGGAGTGGAGAAGGTCTGACCGGCCTCCAGTCTGTCACTGGTCACCAGATGAGACCTTCCCAATCAAACCTGCTCTCCAAGCCCAGCTGTTCTGACTGCCCATCTTGATGATAAATGCATTGTCATGTCTCTGCATGGAAATAACCATGTTGAAAGTTAATCTGTTCTTCTGTTACCTGCCACAGAATTTGGTCCTGATGCTGTCATTTAAAGTATGGAATTCAGTGGCCCAAAAAAACTGGAATCTTGTAGATCACAAAGGGCAAAAGTTTCACAAGGTAGGATTGTGGTGGAAAATTAAAAGATGTTGAGCTGATGGGGTAGAGAGAAAGGATGATTCAGAGCTGCAGCTAAAAACATTCCTGACTGTGGCCTTCATTACAAAGCTAGACAATTAAGTATATATAACATAACTCCATGCCTGAAGAAGATTTCAGGGAAGGGCTAATGCAGACATTATTATGAGCAGGAAGTAATAAAAAAAAAAACAAAAAACCTCTAAATCAACACAGCTGAGGAAATTTACTAAAACAATGTAAAAAATGTACTAAATCAATTGAAGGCAAAACCACAAGTCTCAGGCATGTCACAGGGAACACATCAGAGACTGAGACATCAGTTTTAAAGCACAAACCAGAGCAAATTTTGGAATGTCTATGCACATGTTCTATGGAGCAGGGTGACCTGGGGCCAAAACTATATTTATTGGGATGAAGATTGAGAAAGGAGTTGTGGAATGGAAGTAACATTAACACTGGACTTCTGCAGGGCAAGTCCACAGCCTGGTTTTTGTATTGCGACCTGCAACCAGTTTCATGACAGGCCCTTAGAAAATCCTCACAAGAACTCGAGGCTTGCACTGCAAACAGGCTCAGGCTTTAATGTCTGTGAACCAATATAATGTATTAGAGAAAGAAAAGAAGCTATTGAAGACAAAATGCATTTCATCTGCAGTGAGCTCTCTCTATGTGACACATTTGCTTTCTGCTACTGCTTATCTTCCCTCCTCCCACTTCTCACTCCCCTCTTTTTACTCTGTTTTATTAATTCAGCGCATACAGCCCAGAATTGAATGTTGTGGTGAACTAAGAGCAGTGTGCTGTGTGCTGTATTAACGTGCTGGGGGTTTGGTGCTTTGTTCTTTTCCTCTGTTGTTGTTCATGCTTCCCAGCAGAATCTACACCGTGATCCTGTACTTAGTTTTCCTTGTATAGCATTATCTTCAGAAAGGCCAGGATAACACAAAAGGCCATCTAATAAAGAAGCAAAAGCAAAATTGGTTCAACCCTCATTCTTCACCTCCTTTTACAATATCGCTGTCACTTTTTCATTTGTAGTAATCTTGCTTTAATATTTATGTCTCTGCTTCAGAGACAGCAAGTTAAATGAGGGCAAATTATGAGTTTGGTATTTCATTGTAGAAGGTCAGATGAGAGTAGGGATTGCTGGTTGTCCTGAGCTCATGGGGCCCATAGGCAAACCCATCTGCAGCTGGAGGCCCTGTGAGGGATCACTGCTTCCTTCTAGGGGAGCTCGAGGTGAGGGCTGTGGGCAGGAGAGGGCAGCTGGTTTTGCAGAGCTCCTGCTGCTCCAAGGCAGCCAGCACAGCCAGCATCTTCTGCTGGGTTCTTTCTGGACACAGCAAAAAGCCAGATTGCCCAGCAGACCTGCTGACAGTGTCAGACAGTTCTGGCACATCTTTAAGGTCCCTTCCAAGACAAGCCATTCTATGATTCTATGATTTTTAATGATATAATGTGCCAAAAAGGAATCTCAGAAGACTATATCCCTGCTGGCTTTGCTTGCCATGTTTTTATAGCTAGCTGTACCCCAGAAATGATCCAGACTGGCATGGAGGAAAACTCCCACTTTAAAAATGAGAAAAGGTGGAAAGGTCAGATCCTCTGGTAAAGCTGAAAAACGCAGAGTTGTTTCCAGGCACCAGAACCCTTCTGCATGTCTTTTCTGTTTTAAAGTCATGAAGGCAGGCATTGCTGTGGAAAAGCTGTGGCTCTGGTATGGGACACTGGGAAAGATGAAGGCAGTAGGCAGCAAGAGCTTTACACAGCTTGAGAGCATGGAATCAGTTCTTCCAGCTCAGAATTTGGTCTTATTTGGGGTCTACATGAGCATGGTGCAAAACTCACTCTCTCAGTCAAGGGACTGGAACAGATGGGCTCAGAGAAAGGTACTTGTCTTCCTCCATCTCACAAACAGAGAGCCAAGTCGTGATTAGCTATCAAACCTGAAACAGAGATGGCACTGGACCCATTTTCCTTTACACATAATCTGATCTGTTAGCCACAGGACCCTTCTCAGCCAAACTGTCCCTATTAGATTAATAACCTAATTCTACCCACAAAAGAAATGGGCTTCTGTGAAGTCTGTATGTTGCTTGACATGAGCATTGTGTTCTTTCCAGTGGCACCTCTGTGTTCTCTCAGTGGGTTTGAAGGCTACTCAGAAAATACAGCTGTCAAATGACATCTTATTTAAGGATGTCATTGCTTATTTAAGGACCCATCCAAGTCTGTGACCCCAGAAGTCCCAACTCTCAGCAGATACATGCCAACATCTCCTTTGGGGTCTTGTCCAGGACCCATTTAAAGATGTTTGTGATCTCAGTGTGTTCTGTGCAGGGGATTTGCATCTAATTCCTATTAAAAGTGCTCAGACACAGTTTGTGTTGACTGAAAACCCTTCAATACGTTTAATTCTTGGTTTTGTGTGACTCAACAAAGTACTAACAGCCCCAAAGTAAAAATACTCTTAAAAACAAGCAAAGCAAACAAGTAAAATCTTACCAAACATCTTGTTTTTCCTTCTTGCTTTTTTCAACAAGCTCAGTGACCTCATTAAGACCTTTGTTATTTGGGTTTTTTTCCTTCAGTTTTGTAGTCACACTGAATAAGAACTGCCTTCAAAGACTGTAGTAGAAGAAGAAAAAGAAGTTTCAAAATGTGAAGTACACAAGTGGAAGGGCTAAGATGTTCAACTGGTCCCTTTGACAGAGAGACTAAAGGCAACTTCCCATGACCATTTCTTCCACCATTGTGATTTTAATTCAAAACCACACTTAAGCGAATAAGAGTCTGTGTTGTTAATTTTCGGTGACAAACCCACCATGCTATTTCTGTTTCCTTAAACTCAGCAGCATGTGAGAAAGATGTTCCTAACTTCAGTTTGATCTCAAAGGAAACTCATCATTTGTCAACCAGGCAAACTAAGACTCACTTGTCAGGCAGGCAAACTTAACTAAAAAAATTGAAGCTGTCAGCATATGCAGTTATGAGCAGCTATTCAGTCATAGATTGTTGTTTAAATATGAAGGAAGAAGAGCATGCAAAAAATCAACACTACTTTCCAGCTTCCAGGCTGATTAGAGCAGCAGTGCAGGAAAGTGATAGAAAGGAGCACACTTCTCTGTCTTTTATACATTTGAAAGAAAAACATCGATTTCTTGTGATATCCCATCAGCCTGATTTGCAGTTGATCGAATATGTGGGCCTTATCTGCTGTCAGCTAAATACATGAGTGGAACAATGGGGGAGTGTAGAATCTGTTTGGCTTTCCCCTGCTCAAAAAATCTGTGGGAACATGCTGTCGTTGGGATGTGCTGAAGAGATGAGCTCTGGCACCTACGCCACACTGGAGAACTGTGAGGACAAACATTTGGGAGGAAAGCTGAGCTGATCCTAATTGAAGCAGACACTAGTGCTCTTTCATTGAAACTCCACCAGCTTTGCCAACCTGATGTCAGGTTCTCCATCACCGTGTGAGGGTCGCCTCCAGGCAGGGCATGCTAAAAATTAATTATGCATGCATATCCTCCCTCCTCTTTCCCACATGTGCACAAATACACTCCAAGTGAGCAAGGAAAAGCATGTGGGAACTGCTTCTTGACACCACTGTTGTCAGTGAGTATGTTTTGCTGCAAGTGAGGGTGTTGGTTCTGTGTCCCAGGAGGTTTGGGCAGATGAAGATGGTATTGGGGCTGCAGGCATTGCAGAGTTCATCTTTAATAGCTTACAGAGGACAGGAGATTGAGATGACTATTTTATTGCAAAGTCTGGCCACATTCATCTTCAAATTTTTAAAAAGGCATTTGTTAATTTTGGTGTGTGCTGGACTGGGTGGTCTCAAAGATTTCTTCTTATCTGCAGTCTATGTTTTCAAGTTTCAGTTTTCTTTCTCTGCTTGCTTGGCCTATGAGGAATAATTTGCTCACATCTGCAGTTTAGCATCTTAGGAATGGCTTTTCTGGAGAGGGTGTGATGTCTTCCCTCCTAAAACGCTCTGACATTCTCCAGGGTCAGGGAGGCCTCTCAGATGTGGCAGGGACCACCTGGGGGTTTTTGTCCCCTTTGGCAAGTGAGAACATGAGTCATTTGTGGGGAACATCTGGGGATATTTCGTTTAATCAGGTTTTTTACTGCTCTTGTATCTTTGGGTTATTAGTACTGTCTCTGCTACTTCTGTTCTCTGACAGAGGCATGCAGCAGTTGAATCTCCCAAGAGTCAACTAAGCCATGTTATTGGCTCCCTCCAGGGTAGCTGGGTGAAACTTAACGATCCATGAGATACAACAAGTCAGTAGAAATGATCTAATGTCCCTTTCTAGTCTTAAACTCAGTGAAATGGTAAAAATTCTGCTTCTAAAGGAAACGGCAGATGAGCAGTTGCCAGGATCTCCTACCAGGCTTTGTGTCCATGCTGTGTCCATGGGGAGCAGTTGCCTTTTTACTGTCTTGTTTGCAGATTTTCAGCAGAATTGTACCATCTTCACTCCTGGAGACCAAATCTTCATTCCCGTCCTGCGGTGCATCCCATTTGCTCTTCCTCCTCACTCAAATGCCAAGACTGTTTCAGCCCCTCTTTGTGCTGACTGTTTCTGAGAGAAACTTCTTGTTTTATCTTCCTTAACCAAAACCTAAAAGAGATACCTCTTTTATATGACATCTGCCTTTCACATGGATCAGGTCAAACCTCCAGTTGCAAAATACCTCTGACTCTCCTAAATGGAAAAATCGGTTTTATTCATCTACTCTCTGTGGCTGAAAGCTATAGCAAAAAAAAATGTCTACCAGGAATTTTTATACACTCAAAACATCTCTTTTTCTTTCCTCTTCTGCAGAGTAAATGTGCAATTTAAAGGTGTGAGTATTGATGTATTTATTGATGTACTTTTCTTTTTCTTGGAAGCATCTGCAAAGGTGGCCA
The DNA here is from genome assembly GCA_035221455.1 of Xenops minutus. NCBI lineage: Eukaryota > Metazoa > Chordata > Aves > Passeriformes > Furnariidae > Xenops > Xenops minutus. Next base: position 12,460,858 of record JAWWEE010000025.1, read on the forward strand.
GCGCTGCCTCCCTTCAGCTGCCAAGTAGGTGTCCTCTCCTGTGTGTGCTTGAAGCAAAATCAGTGTTTTTTCTCTGATGTACATGCCTTACCTTGAATATTTCCATATGAAAAGAGAACCTTGAGAAAAACTGCAGGACTAGAAATCCTGGGGTCTGAGGATTCCAAGAATGAGGGAAGCACAGATGCTTTTACCTCATCTGAATTCAAGGACACACCAGCTCCACGATGGCTACCTTCCACAGAGGGAGAGGGGAAGCCTCCCCTGCTTGCTCTACCACATCAGTCACTTTTTAACTAACTTACAAACTACTCTGATTTTTGCTGTAAGTTAAAAGTGGTTTTGGTACAGTCTGACAAGGTCTCACCTCACCTGCCTGCAGCAGTCACTGCAGAGTTGTGTCCAGAGAGCAGATGGTTATCACGGGGTTGTCTCTCCAGCATAACCATGTGAAAATCAAGGTAATGCCTCTGTTTTTACTTAATTTCTTTCCTGGATTGCCACTAGGGAACCTTAGTGAGGGACCCAGTGCCTGGAGAAGGAGGGATATGGGGTGTCCATGCTGCCTGGTGCAGCACACACTGGGAATGTCCCAGCCACAACTCCCAACCTGATCAACTATACAAGACTGATCAGGGTGAATATAGTAGTAGTTATGGTTATCAATCATTATGAACTATATTTTGCAAGGGTGTTTTTAGAGGAAAACTATTATGTAGTTCATTACAAATTTATTATGATATAATAGCACAGATACAGCCTAGAACTGGTGTTTTCTGTCCTTTCCCATTGTGCGGTTCAGATGTCAAACAGTATGTGCAAACTGTCACAGATGTCTGCATCTGCACTGAAGCAAACCCTCTTCACTCATGCTCACATCCCTGGATAGGCAAACATCTATGCTGTTGTATTTCACTCAGATTCCTGCCTGCAACTTGTGGTTGAACTGTCCAAATTCTGCTGTCCAACACTGGTAGAGCTGGTCAGCAGGCTGACTGCAGCTCTCCTCTGCCGGAAAAGCTGAGCTGAGGCCAGCCAGCTGTCCACAGGTAGTTGGCACCAGACCTCCAAAGGGTGATGTTGTCACCAGCCAATTGAGCAGAAGAGCTCAGCTTCTCAGACCTTCCATTCCAGCATGATCTTGATCCCTTTTATGCTACTTAATCTTTTCAGAAAACCATCAGTCAGAGGCGAGTGGCTGCTCATCACTATAAGAACAAAGAGAGCTTAAAATATTTGCTTCTTCTGCTTAAGGTTTGCAGTTCTTAGTAGTATGTTATTAGGATATTGTAGAGCAATCAAATGAGATCAGAATAATTAATAAATTTTCTTCATTAAGTGATTTAAGCAAGTGTAAAGAAATTTCAGTGATCTTCTAGTGTATTAAATAAAGAATTTAAAATATCCCTGAGATTTACACAATTTTGCAGCCACTGCTTTTATATCATTCCAAGCTCAGTCCCAGAAAAGCAGCTGCAGCTCTCACTCTTCACTTTTCCAGATTAATTGACATAACAATTTCTTTGTTTTCCTTTGTGTGATACTGCTCAGCAAGTCTCTTTTTTCCAAATTATCTGCCTTGTCCATGGCCCCTCTTAGCCTGCAAATACAAAGTGAGCGAGGGCTCTTTCCAAAGTAACTAATGAGAAAGAGTGTTCATTCTCCCAGTTGTCTTTGGTACAATCTGTTTCAAATGCTGGGACTGATGATGTCTCAGAACAGCGTAGGAGGGATGCCTGAGCGTGACTGAGCCACAGACTTTAAAAAATATAAATCTGAAAAATGATAGATTCCTTTCAAATAGAAAATAAAATTCAAGGAATCCATGCCTTCTTGAAAACAAAACAAGCCAGCTAAGTTTATTGTCTGGATTATTAATTGTACTGGATTGTTCAGCTGTCCTGAAAATGTCTCTTTAATCATTCAGTGAGTCTGAAGCCTGGGTCTCCCAAGACCGAGTTCTGATCTCTCACATATGGTACATCGCACCATTCATTAGACCCACTGGTCCAGTCACATGGAAATGATGTTCAGACTATTTCTATCCATATCTGCTACTTTTCTTCCTGGATGTGTCAGTCTCATGATGAGGGCAGTGACTCCAGCTGATACAGACACAATTGCTGATTGCAAAGAGAGACACTGCTGTGAAAATAAGGAGAAGAGGGGGTTATTTTTGTCACGGCTCGTGTTTTGTGAGGTGTCCCTGCCCTGCAGAACTACAAACTTCTTTGTGGGAGGAAAATTCTGAAATCACAGGTTCTGGTCAGTGAAAAGAGGTCGGGTGACCTTGGGAACAAATTGCGGGACTGGGATGCCCAAAACCTGGGCTCAGCTCCAAGAGGAAGGAAAAAATTCATCGGTGTCATGAGATTCAGTTCTCAGCTCTCAGCACTGTTGTTCCAAAAGCATGGATGCTTCATGTTGGTGGTGAGATGGGAGCAGGGACTTGCTTTGCCCAATGGGAAGCAGGATTTCTTGCTCTTCCCTCTGAATATTTGATGATGGCAGTAGAGAAGTGAGGAACAAGGTGATCTTATCCAGGATGGCTGTAAGCCAGTGGGGCATGAAGCCCCTCCCTGCTGGAGGGACAGAGCTCAAATGGAGCCCACCTAAGGATCCAATAAGCTGATATTTAGGAGCCTGTCTTCAGCCACACGTGCAGAGCGTTCAGTACTGGTGGCTACCGTCAGGGGATTTCCAAGCAGTGCAGAGCACTTGCCAGGGGACCCCAGAATGTCACATCCAACTCTTCAGCCTGCACTTGGTTGGGGAGGGCAGGCAAGGGATGTGTGAAATGTTGAGTCAGTATAAATGTCACAGCCAAAGGTCTTCAGAGTCAGAGTGACAAAAAGAAGAGACACTACTGCCAGGAGTTCTGACACAGAAAAAATGCTGTCACTGCCACCACCTCCGGCTTAGAGATTTATTGATGGGAACTTGGGATGTGCCATAAACAGGGGTGATATTAAATGAGTCTGACTGTCTCAGGGGCTAAGTTTTACAACCCAAAGTGTAAACTCTCTCTGTCTCACTGAGGTCCTGAGGCATTTTCCTGGCAGCATCCAGGATATCATTAAGTGCTCTCCAGAGAAGGTCTCCAACAGGAGAGAGCCCTCCCTGTGCAGCACAGCACCAGCTGCTGAGAGGACAGACACAGATATCTGCCAGGGAACTCCTGATGGAGACCTCCCAGGGTACCACAGCTACCTCACTGAGTCCACAGCCTTTCCCACCATGGCTTTGTGAGGAAACCAGAAATTGCCATGCAGGTGTCCCCAGTATTAACGCAGTCCTGGTGTCAGAGGCTCTGACCTCAGTGCCAGCAGCTCACACCCTGGAAAAACCTCCCTGTAGCTCTGCTGTGTCTGCATTGAACCTGGTCAACCTTTGCTGAGATGCCCTCTGAGTTGTCTCTGCAGCTTCAGAGGTCAAACCCATAGTTTGCTTCTGGACTTGCTCACCCCAAGGGGCTGTGCTATAGTGCAGATATTTTCCTTCTGCTCTGTAAATGCATCTGGGGCTGCAATAGCCCCTTTCAGCTGAGGGGTTCCCATGTTCAGATAACACATTTTATCCCAGAAGCAGCAAAAACGCCAGAGCTCTGGCGATATGGATTTCATTCTTCTCTGTCATTTCTGCCTATCAAAAGTAAAGCAGGTCTGTGGAGACCAAGGGCAGAGGACCACATGGTCACAAGCCCTGTTCTTCACAGGTTTCTTCATCAACTTACAGGTCCAGATAGCTCACAGCTTATTTCAGGGAAAAGGTTTATTTTGGTGACATTCCTGAGAAACCTCCTTGTCCCTCTGCCCTCACAACCTTTCTCTCTGCCTCTCCAGTCTGCTCGCAGTTCTCCAAGGGCGTCTATGCCATCTTTGGATTCTATGAGAGGAGGACTGTCAACATGCTCACGTCTTTCTGCGGGGCTCTCCACGTCTGCTTCATAACACCAAGCTTCCCTGTGGAAACGTCCAACCAGTTTGTTCTCCAGCTTCGCCCAGAGCTCCAGGATGCCCTCATCAGCGTCATCGAGCACTACAGCTGGCAGAAGTTTGTGTACATTTATGATGCTGACCGGGGTAAGTCACAAGTATATGAGGAGATCACCAGGCAATTAAACACAGTGCTCTATATGGAGACTTTGCCTCCAGAAATCCTCTTATTGTGGGTTTCTGGAGGCTGAGAGGGTGGCTAAAGGAAGTGTCACCCTATGCGTTCCCTGTTCTCTATTCCTTTTCTAAATATCCATTTCTACTGAAGGTGGGTGTTGATCTAGATGAAGCATCAGCCTGACCCAGTATGTCTGTGTTTGTGGGGCCAGGTTTGAGCCCCATCAACATGAGGGAAATACTTGATATGTAGATGATTTGAGTTTGAAATGGTGACATTGTTTATATTCAATAGGTCTCATACTGAACTGGTCTGTCAAACTCAAGGCCACTGAGTCCCAAGTTTATAAATGTGAATGGACAGTTGCTCAGGTCTCACCTAAGCCCATGCCCAGGTGTGGAATGTGTTTCTCACAGATGGTTTGAAAAATTCCAAGTCCTCTGTGTTAGAGCCTGTTAGTTGTCTATGTAGAACAACAAAACCTTTGCTGAGTTCTTGAAAGATCAAACTTTCTAAACCGTACACAGGACTAGTGAGCTCATTGCTCTGTGATTCAGTTTTCCTAGCTCTCAGATGCCTTTAAAGCTTCAGCCTTGGAGGCTGGAAGCCAGGTGGACTTGAGGAGGACAGGGCAGAGGAAAGGATGATTCACAGCTCTGTCCTGGACGTTATCGTTATCCCTTGAAGGGACAGGATGACCTTTAGAGACAAGGAGAAGGCATAAAAGCATCCCATCTGCTTTCTGTTGTAAGGAGGTGTGGGCACACTGAATATCCCAAAAGAACTGCAACAGGCAGGGTTTTCTAGTACGATTGCAGAGCAGTGCTATGTGAATCTCCCCTGGAAGGCTGTGCATGTAATTTGGGTAACATAAATTTTAAAATAATGGTTTTCTGATGAGATGCTGATGACAGAGAGAAGGATGTTGAATATGAGTGTGTGCTGTGATTGCTGAGGGTGTCCCTAACCCTAGGAACATACAGCCTCAACAGATCAGAGACAAGAAGGAAACTATGGCTGAGAGAAATCAAGTTATTTGGGTAGTGACACACAGGAAGACGGGGATTAGAGTACTTATCTGAATCCCACAGCAGGGCCTGATCAGCGAGACTGATCTGCTGATTACAAAGGAAAAGGAGCCCTGGAATCATCTGTGCTAGGACAGAAAAAGCAGGAGTCATTAATTCTAGCCCAGCTGAGTTTGGGTAAGATCTAGACCATTAGCTGCTCTCTGTAGTTCTGCTGCACTCTTGCAATTCTGTCTCCAGCCTGGCTTCAGACAGCTACACAGGCTGTCAGGAGGATGGAAAGATGGCATTGTACAACTAAAATCTGGCTCTTCCTCCTCTCTTCCTATCATAGGGTTGTCAGTCCTACAGAAAGTGCTGGACACCGCAGCTGAGAAGAACTGGCAGGTGACAGCTGTCAACATCCTGACAACTACAGAAGAGGGCTATCGAATGCTCTTCCAGGAGCTGGAGAAGAAGAAGGAAAGGCTGGTGGTGGTGGACTGTGAATCTGAGCGGCTGAACATCATCCTTAACAAGGTCGTGCTGATGTGGGCCTTCTGGCAGGGGTCTTGTATGCAGGACAGGAAGGGTCATTTCTCCTGGAGAAGTTCCCCTCCCCATCCTTGCCTGATCCATGTCTCATTGTGGCTCTCATTGAATGTGGAGTGTGTGCATTGCAGCAGGCTGCAGAGCCTGCTGTGTTATCGTAGAAACTGTAAAGCTCGATAAATACTAGAAGCTCTCGTGTATTCAGTGCTGATTGAGCCCCACTGTTCCATGTTCCCTACTTGCTTGGCTCCTTTGCTGAGCCTCTACGCCCCCTTAGTCCCCAGTGAGTTTGCTTTGTGCTAATTCCTTCAAGCAGCATTAACAAAATGTGGCACCTCCTGATTCTGCTGAGTTTTCCTCCAGTTTTCCCACCTCCTGTGAGTTAAGGTGGAGGTGTGAATTGGCCCTGCTAGACTCCTAGTTCTGCAGCCTCCATGTGCTGCACCAAATTCTCACACCTCTGCCAGCAGGACAGAGTTGAAGAAGCCTTATGGTACATCTGTAACAGGAGCACTGTCTCCAGATCAGGCTAGAGCTCACCATCCTCCCAGGCCCTCCATGCTGTAGCAGGATTGGAGAAGAGTTTCTAACTCTTCTCAGGCCTTGCAGTGAGAGACATACTCATTCACAGCCATCTCCTGGATGCTTTCTCAGTTTATGACCATGTGCTGATGGGATATGCAATAGAGGACTCAGCAGGTATCTTGTATGCCCTGTCTTACTCATCCTCAATCTAGATAGGGTGCCCAGTAATGCAGACTGAAATTTTCCCTATCTTCTTTACTCCATGCCTTTCTTAATGCTTTTCCTCAGTCCTGGATATGGATTTCTGTGGACAGGAGACAAATGCGAGCCCATGGACAGGTTCAGTCCACACTTGTGTCCCTTCTTTAACTCCAGCCACAATACCACAATACGTTTCCCTCTCACACCTACATCCAAATCCCCCCACCACTGGGGAAAGGGCCCTTCAGTGCCCTGCAGCTGGTGCACTGCAATTCCCACTGTTGTATTCCTCATAATCACCTTACTCTTACCTCGCACTTCATATGTCGCCTTGTCTGAGGTACCTGTCATCTCCCGTCTCACACTTCAGCTGCTCGCTGTCTGGGGCAGGGACTGACATTTCACCAGCTGCACGGCTCAGCGACGAGCACAATCCATCCTTGTTGGATGTCTCTGGGTGCTACTCTGTTATATGTAATAACAGAGTAAATAGCAGGTTTTAACCTCAAAGTAAAGGTCATGCCCATGAAAGAGAATACAGATTATTCCAGAGGGTAAAGGCTTCCCTCTGACCATTGAGCTGCAATTGAACCAAATTTTGGACAGGGTCTAGGCAGTGAATTTGGCTTTTCTGCAGGTTTTTCTACATGGTATATCAGATTTCTAGGGTTAATAGTGTTACATTTATAAGCCTGTTTTTTCTAACAGAAAGTTGAATTCTGTAGTCAAATATTATCCAGTTTTCCTTATAGGAACAGGAAAATGAGTCTTTCACACCTTTTCACAGAACTGGAGCATGACTTAAACTTAGATATAAGAAAAGCTATTTGTAAGAATACCAAAAATCCAGATATTATAATTATATGTTTTGCAATGCTGTAAAAAATATCAGTTCCCAGGAAGAAGAAACACAATGTTGTGTTTATCTGCGATAAAGTTACAGCAATTCCAACACATGACTGTGCCCAGAAGGTAACTCTCCAGTGAGGAATAGGTCTGAGAACAACTTTTGCAGACCTGTGAAGTCCATTTTCATTCTTTTTTGCATTCTTGTTCCAAATCCACTGGGATTTCTGAGAGCAAAGGTAGTTATCCCAGTGTGAGCAGGGATGCCAGGTTTTTCACATGCAGGTGACCGGAGGGATTCAAAGGTAACATTCAGCTCATTATCACATGAAATTCAGCTGGGACTGTAACTTGGACTGCTGGCCAGTGTCTCAGCTCAACGCACCAGCAGCCTCTATGGGAATGTTACTGTGCTGTTTGCTGAGTCTCTCTGAGTGTCTGAGGTGCTCAAAGAGCTTTTATCCTCTTCCCTGACAAGCTTGTCTCTGTCTCTCGGTGGCTGTGGATTTGTACTCCCTGGTGTGTGGGAATGCTGGGGATGGCTCTTTAGCATCAGTGCCTCTCCCGTGCACACTGGTGCTCACACATGCTTTTCATTTCTTCTCTGTACACATAACAAAAATAACACCTCACCCCAGCAAGGCAGTCGTCATGTTCTGGTGACTGGAGCTGTGCAGGAGCTGTGCTCCAAGTTTTAATGAAACATGGGAAAATGACCTGATTTCTTTCTGGGAGATTTCTTTGTGTCGTGTCTCAAGGGCAGAATTTATCTTTGCCGAGGTACTTGTCATTTGTGAGCCAGGCCTTGGCTCAGGGCAGGTTATCACGGGGTTTTGCTGTGTAGCCTTAATGGGAAAAGTATGCAGTGGGTTGTGTTCCATCAAAGCCCTCTATTGTTTCTTCCTTGTCTCTCATTAAAATGAGTAACTGGAAGTTCTCCTTTGCCAGTGTTTCACTCTGAGAGGATTTCTCTCTAATAGATGTCAAACTGGCCCATTAAGAAGTGGGTAATGAAACCTAGGTGGCCCAAGTGAGCTATCAGCATGCAGCCCAGCACAGCCTCTCACCACAGTCAGGATAAGTGATAAATGCTGTTATAACCTCAGCTTGCTGCCACTGTCCGGACACATTAGGACTGAGCAAGCATTTTAAAATAAATTAAGATCACAAATAACTGTGTAAAACACAGGAAACAAGCCTCATAATTCAGGAGGATGAGCTGCAAGATTAACAGCTCGGGGAAGGCTGGATGGCAGCCCTCTCCGGTTCATCGACTCTGACACCTAATAAAATAGCAAAGGAGAGTTTGGGCAGAAGGAGCCGATGCCAGCTATTGTTGACACTGGAGAAAACGGGAATTGGATCATAATTCTTAGACATCCCAGTGCACCAGAGATTCTTCTTCCTCACACAAGGTCTGGGACTTACAGCAAAGGTCAGTCTCGGTAAATGGAGGGGGACAAGTTGGGTCTGGTTTTGCTTCTTAGATCTGGCAATGGAGGATACTCAGAAAACTAGTCATCATGAGGTATCTATATTCATAACTTTAGGTATACAGAGGTTTTTTTCTGAGAGCTCCAGACATCTCAGCAGAAGCCACGCTGAGGGATCCTGTGCAGAGAACCACAGGGCAGTGGAGTTGGAGGAGCTGTGTGAGAAACTGCTTCTAAATGAAGCCTTCATTGGAGTTAATTGCCACCCTCACGCTAATGCTGAGAACCAGATGAGTTTTATTATGCATACAAGAGCACTTCATCAGAGAAGGGCTAAAGCAGATGAACCAGTTGCATAGAGCAAGTGTCAGCTCATTTATAATCCATTTGAAAATCCTTAAATGACTGCTCATGATAATCTGGAAGTGCTGTCCCATGGGGAGGATCAGTCTATGCCCTCATCTGACATTTCTCAAGCACCTGCTGCCAGCCTGGTGTCAGAGAGAAGTCCTGGGTAGACTGATTTCTGGTTGAATTCAACACAGCAGTCATTTTATGATCATTCTGGCTGTGAGGATCTTTCTGGCCTCACTGCAGTTTGTGCAGCTTTTGCCTGAGCATTGGCAATGCAGGCAGCAATTCAGAATCAATTCATATGACAGTGGAAATAAGAAGTTGTGTTGCCAGCAAAGAAACCTTGTGGAAAACACACAGTTCTCTCAGAGACTGGCAGTTCTTGTGTTTGTACAGGTTTTGAGGGCATGTTGGTTTGGTTGGGTTTTTTTTCACTGTTTTCTTTCTGTATGTACAATGGCTCAAATGCAGATGGTATCTTACTCTAGTAACCTAGGAAGAATTTAACAGTGCTGCTGGAAATCAATAGAGAGGATTTTCAATGAAAACATGGAATCAGAAAGGATAATAGAATTTTGAACTGTATTCTTTCTGTTTAAATCAAGGAAGAAAAAGACAGAGACTATCTGACCAGTGCCTCTGTCCCCTCCAATAACAGGAAAGCCTGCAAGAGATGGAGAAAAAAAAAATATAAACTTTTCTAGCTAATGTAGAAAAATGCAATTATTACAGTTCAGTAAGCAATTGTGTTGACAAAAGAAAATAAAACCCTGACTCTGCAGGCATCAGGGAGAAAGGAGTAAGTGGCAAAGTGCATATATTGGGACAGCATGAATATAAATATATAAATAATCTCAAAGAGCATGCAGGGGAATCTTCTGTTTGGGTAGCTTTGTTCTGGAGAGGTGGTTTGAAGCTACCCTGACACACTGAAGGAGAAAACTTCCTGCCATCTCACCCAGGTGGGTGTCTGTGGCAGGGGCCAGAGCTGAGAGGATGTGTGAAATAGCTCTCTAATCTTGTTTAATGTTTCAGCTGCATTCATAGGACATATGAGTTCCAGCCCCTCACTTTTTTCCTTTGGTGTCTGAAAAATGGATCTTGTTAACTTTTTAAAAATGCTGTTTCTTTTTTCTCTGAGCCCACAGGAGACAGGTTGGTTTGGTTGTTTTCTTTCCCTGCCATAGAATGTTCTTGGGGATCTTGTCCTGTCTAGTTTCAGACTTGTTGCTCAAATATCATGTGTGGAAGCTCTGTCCATACTCCAACCAGATTGTGAACTTTTCTTTTGCTGTGTCTTCCTGCGCACAGCTGAACAGACTTATCTGGAAAAATAAGAGGGAGGAAGGGCAGATAACTGAAGGTCTTCCATAGCTGATCTCTGCTTATAACCTTTGTTTTTTATGTTGCAGATAATCAAGCTTGAAAAAAATGGGAATGGGTACCACTACATTCTGGCAAATATGGTGAGTTGCCCTCACTGGAGTTCTTTTTTAGCTGTCTCTTATTTTGTAAAGCAATATATGTATGGTTACTGAGCTGGACATCTTTTTTCTCATCCATCTTTTGGGGAAAAAGAATACTAAAGTTCTCTGCTGTGTTCTCCTTCTGGAGTTTTCTCTCTTGAGCCAGCAAAATTTTCTGCAGGGTATCTCCAAGTGTGCTGGGGTCTTGTGGTGGTTTGACCTTGACTGGATGACAGAGGCCCACTAAAGCCACTCTATCACTCCTCCCTTAGTGCTAAATGAAATCTGACTGTCATGGCTTTAAGGAAAGAATTGGATGTAAAGATTTCTTTAAGGAAAGGACTCACCTTTTAATGCAGGGAGGTGCTGCTTGGGGTCAGAGCAATATTGGGCAGCGGCAGGGCCATCTTTCTGGAGCAAGTCTGCGAGGAGGATGGAAAATTCCTCTGCCTAGGGAGATTTGGGAAGTGATAAGAGAGCGAAATAACCTCAATCCGTAGGGCAGCTGGAGGTTTTCCACAGCAGAGCTCCCACTCCCTCCTCCCCAGATGTGTCCATCCACCCAGGAAGATGCACAGCATGGATGGGCTGGTGTTGGCAGTCTGGGCTGAGGCTGCTCCCCATGGGACTCCTGTGTCCATCTGGGGCAAGCCATATGCAGGCTCTGGACCTGTTCTTTCCACACAGAGCTGCATCTGTGAGGCAGCACGTCAGCCCTGGGGTAATTAAACTTTAAACTACCAATTAGTCAAGCAGTTGCTGCCCTTCTCCTTCTCTCAGTCCCAAGATAACTCTGCAATTTACAAGGCAAAAATGGCCACATCATTACCCCGCAATGCCCTGTACTGACCCTGCACTCTGTGCTGGCCGCCTACCGTGTAATTACAGAGATAAAATGTTACACCATGCAAGGGGAGATGTGCAAAACCATAGAGCAGCCAATAACTTCAGTTGCTAATTTTTAAAAAATTATTATTTGCTGTAACCCAGGTCCTAGGTGTTCATGAAAGTCCCTTCATTAAAGTTAAGCAGGAAAGTGAGCTGGAGTCGTGTGTCCGTGCACTTTGATGCATACCCATGTGGAAGGCTGAATTAAAAAATCACCTGTCTGTGCAGTTTCATAAGGATAAATACATTAAAGATATGAGGTGAACCAACACTCAGGTGTTAGAGTTTTGAAGGACATTTCCCTCTGTCTTCTGATACCACACTCTCCCACTTTGACCTGGAGAAAGTAGCCTTGTCCCATCTTTAATGTGTTTTCCTAGCCTTCACAGAAATGCTGAGAGGACAGAGCTGGCTGGAGGAGGCTGCATACTCAGCCAACATGGGTTATAAATAATTAACTTGGAGCAAAAGGCTTTTCATTTCCCCAGCCCTTCTGCAGGGAGATTCTGCCTCCCACTGCAGTGGGAAGGGGCTTTGGGTCCCGCAGGGTCTGACAGGATCATCAGAATCCACTGTTACTAGCTGTGTTTTTCAAGCAGCTTTGATTTGGGGGAGAAGAAAAATAGTGAAAGGAATTCAAGCTTTACCTTTCGTCTTTCCTGCTCCTTAAAACCTACCATCACACAAGAGCCAAACTCCAGAGAGGACTATTTAAAAAAGAGTAGGGATTAATCAGACAACATGGATGAACTACTTAAAATAGAAGCCTAGCACCCCTCAAGGTTAAGAAGGCCCTTTCCAGGGCAGAACAGCATGGCCAGGTTCGGGTACCAGAAGCCAAACCAGTCTCTGTGATGTGCTGTGCCCACCTGAGAGCTACTGATTGATCTGTTCAGCAAAGAGACTGGCAAAAAAGGCCCTGAAGACCCCACATTTCTGAGGCTATAGGGCAGCAAGGAAGGACAGCAAGCCTCCCTTTGTGGGGATGGCCAGGGATGTTATAGGAGATTACTAGAATGTGGGAAGTCAGCATCTGGCAGGGTCAAACCCTAGTGCAGACACTCTGATCCAAGAGATCACAGAGGGTTTTACCCCTTTCTAAGGACATCTCGTTGCTGGATTAGAGCCTTCAGAGGGTGGAACATGCTGTAATTTATTCCCACTGACTCATGCACATAGTGGTAGACCTTAAACACCCCGCATTTTCCCCTGTAGACACGTCCTAGGATGACAGGGCATGTGCTGCCCACACACACACACGTACCCTCGTGCACACCCGCATGCCTAGAGAACAGCCCTGCTTTGTGGAAATGGCTCATTCTGGAGCACTGAGTCGTCAAGAGAATAAATTAAAGGCTAGAGCCTGGAAGTGTCAGGTTTTCAAATGACTAATTTTAATTCCCCTGTGTGGACTGATGGAATCCTGTGTGAAGATAAGGTCCAGGGAGTCCTCAGCTGGTTAGTAGCCACTGGTTTACCTGCAGGTGCTGGAGCAAGGGGATGAATTTTCAATGCCTGCACTTTGTCAAACCTTCTTGGATATGGAAAAACGGGGACACCATTATGGAAATGACACACTGGAAGCAAATATTGGGAAATATTTCTACATAATCTCACTTAAAATCTTATTTTTAGCTATATGTTTGTTCAGAGCAAAAAAACAAAGCCAAAAACCAAGCAGCAGCACAATACTGCCCAGTGACAGCAGCTTTAAACTGGTGTTACATCGTGAATGCAAAACAAGTGAGTTTGCAAGGCAATGCACACACTGAATAAGGTCTAAAAAAATCATCCGTCGGTGCATTTTGAAATGGAGAGGTTCCCTGTCTGGTCATAGACAGTCCATGAGCAAAGAGGCACTGCCTTGCATTAATCACTGTGTGTTTGCCCAGCAGTTGCTGTCGGTGAGCTGTAGTAAAGTAGTGAGCAGAATGTGACAAGTAGCTGCAAATGAAAGCTGGTATTTCCTAGCAGGAACAGCTTTTTTTTTTGCAGTGAAATTGCTGTTGCCAAGGTGAGACAATAATATTTCTGTGTTCACAAACAAAATGAAACCATTCTGCACCTTAGGCCACAGGCAAACATCTTTCTCCAAGCCTGCTATGCTTGCTAAAGACACAGCCTGCCTCGTCTGCTCAGCCCTGCCCGTCCCATGAAGATCTGTCTGCAGCAACCCTGCCAGGGGAAGAGTTTCTGTGAGCATCCCTGCCTCTCCTTGAGGCAAATTTGGCACTGTTCATGGCTTTTGCAAACTCATGGAATCCTGATCCTCAACCAGTACCCGTTAGAATTACCCCAGTTAGCTTTTACCAGCTGCCAGCCTGGATATTTGTCAGGCATACTGGCACTGGGGGCTTGCAGTCGTCTCTGTTTCTCTCTTCCCCTCGGGAACTCAAAGACATTTGGCAACTTTAAGAAGTGTTTGTTTTTGTGAATCTTATTTTTCTAAGCTTTGTTCTCAGCCTTTGAGATCATCAGTCTAGCAACCACAAAGGAAAAAAAAATACAGTCAATACTATCAGAGGAGCAAGCTTAGAAACTTCTGGGATTCCTTTCTTTTGATGTTCAGGCTTTTTCCCTATAACCTTGGCTTTGTGTATCTGTTTGCCCTATGCCATGGATGTGAGCTGACTACTGTCAATAGCAGGAGAACATCAGCTCTTTTGGGCAGAGAAAAATCTTTGTCTTAAAATAAGCAACATTCGTGTGACCTGTCTTTAAATGAAAAGTATGAAAGACAGCTGCCACATAAGGTGTTTTAGCTTTTTTTTTTTTTCTTTCCTGATGCATTAGTCCAGGTTCTTCTTTTAGCAAATGCTCTTTTTTTTGAAGATGAACAGATAAGTGTATGAGACTGCTGATGCTAGGGGTAGTGAGGAGAAGTAAAGATAAAACTAGTGTTGATTAGCCAAGGTAAGCACTTTTTTCTGTGCCACTCTCCATCAGCGTGTGTCACTGCTGAGTTAGGCCATGGACAGAGTTGCCCTTTGCAAGCAGTTGTGGTGGCTTTGGAGGTTACCAGCACATCAGCTTTGTCAGCACAGCAGCTTGTGCAGGAGTCAGGCAAGATGTGCTGATTTGGTTCAGTGAAAAATGGAAGGCAGAACTTCTGCCCCCCCAGAGCTGACACACAGGGACGTGAGACCCATACCCAGTGCAGACAGTGAAGAGGGAACTGCCTGAACTGGCCATCGAAAAGGATGTCCACAACGCTGGGGAGCAAAGTCCTCCCCACAGAGGCAGAGATCGGCTCCCCTAAGGCAATGCAGCACACCCACCCCTGCTGTGTGTGCTCTGAGGGTGTGGGGAGGGTCTGTGGTGTCTGTGCTGGGCACAAACCCAGTGCAAGGTCTGTACATGCCCCATGTCACGTGTGGCACTGGCTGGGTGTCGATGGCTCTGCTCCCTGCACCAAACCATTGATTCAGCTTGCCTGGAGCTAAAACCTTGTGGTTCTGTCTTCCACCACCTTGTAAGCTGGCATGTTTATTTGAGTCGCCCTCAGTTCTTAAGGCTGTCTCCTGCTTTCTGAAGTGCTGCTGACTTGCAGTACAAACAAGGTCAGCAGTGCTCATGTTCACATCACTCACTGATTGGAAACTCTGTTTTGTGGAGTTTCCAAAAGGACCAACTTGCTGTCAGCTTGTCCTGGTAAGATCTTAAGATGCCTGGTTTTGCAAAAATTATATTCTTATATTGGAAAGAGATGTCCTAAGTTATTTTTAGGGTTCTAAAATTATGCCAGTTAGACCTTTCCTCTTTCAGAGAGGTTGGTGCAAGTAGGCTCATGAGAAAAACTTTTTTTCTGTGCAGAGAAAGACAATATCATACATCAGTGAAACTTCTGAAATTCGCATCTGACTTCCAAACAGCTTTTCTGTCCTGATTCAAAGATTATCAAGCACAAGAACTCCATATAACATTATCTCATCTGAATCACCAATAGTAAAAGACACAGCAGCACCCTGATTTAATTTTTGCTTGAACTAGAGAATCTCATATAAAAGAAAATTATCGGGTGGGATACAAAAATTGCCCACACAGGAGAATATGAGCAGCAACTTTGGGAGGATTTTTGCAGTAGTTAATGAGGGCTCAAAAACACAAGTGACATACTGTGGCTTAAAAAAATCAGAGCATCAGGTGAGCAACTGACAGATTATATTACAGCCATTGGAAGGAAAAATGTGTTTGTTTAAATTTCAGCAAAAGAGTGTTAAACTAACAGGTTTTCTCAGCCATTTGCAGTTTCCTAATCCATTACCTCAGCTCAACTGGCAAGTGGTGATGTGTAAATCCATAATATCTTCCTCATGGTGACTTCATTGGTGCTTTATTCTAGTCAAGACATGCCTAGCTTCAGCTTCCTCTACTGGATTTATGCTTCTGTTTGCTAGAGAAAATATTCCATTACTGATGTTTTGGTCCTTGTAAACTGTGATCAGGTCATCCCTTAATCATATCTTTGATTGAAGTCCTGGCATCTGCCACTACACAGCACATTTCCCAAACCTTTAAATCAGCTTTTGTGTTGAAAGCTCTCTAAGGCACAAACATCCACGTAGAGCATCCCTCTCTCTGCCTGGACTGGACTGAACCTTCCACCAGATGTGTGTGATCATTTATATCCAAAATGTGCTGCAGCAGTAGGATTGGACAGGTGCAAATAATATCACAAAGAAAACCTTTAGAGTTATACCTATGAAAAGCTGCTGTTCATCTCCAACTCCTTGTCCTTGAAGTCTGACTTGGTTTGCTTTGCATCTACAGGCAGGACAAAACACTCTCATCAAACTGCAAGATTGGGAAGCTGTCTGATAGTGCCCCTTTTTCTTGTCTTTCTTTTCACTTTCTTCACTCACTCCTAAGTTACAGTCAGGACTCACATATTTTGCTGCCACAATGAGGTTTGACACATTAATAACTGCAGAGGAGCAGGCCTCTTCCTCTGGAAGGCAGACTGGAACAAGACTGGAGCAGATGGGCTCTTTTTTGACATGCCTTCCTTATTAATACAAAGTGATGGGAGTGAGGAATAATGCTTCACTGGAGAAGTCAAGCTTGAAGATAATTTGGTATATTAGGGATGCTCTGTCTGGAAACACTCGATTTCTTGCTCCCTGCAGAAAGTAACTGGTGTACCTTGGAATGACAGGAGCTACTTTGTATTTGCTCAGCTGATTTACAGCCATTCAGAAGCAAAAATTTTGCTTTGCAAACTTTCTTATAATCGTAAAGTCTGCTAGGAGAGAGTAGTCTGGCATTGCAAGCCATGCATGGATAGCATCTAAACAGAGCTGGGCCAGTTTCCCAAAGTTGCCACAGGTTTCTGTGGCACCCACCCAAGCTCAGGATGAATTGCTTAAATGCTTTTGGCTTGAAAGAGAATATTTCAGTGTGCAACCTCTTAAAGAAAAGAAAAAATAGACTCAAGTCTCTTCATCCCAAACAGAAGGGGACTTAAAAATCCTAATACTCCTTCTTGGGATTCAGAGACTATGTTAGCTTCAGCCAACAAGCCTTCTCCAAACAATTAAAGAGAAAGGGGCATTTTGCCTCTCCTCATTCAGAGCCGAACCTTACTGGTCCTGGGGGGAGATTTGGAGGGCTCAGAACATGCAGAGGGAGCAGATAAAACAACAGTGTTTCTTAGGAACATGGCAGTCTTCAAGGAGACTCTCTAATGTCCTTTCTCTCAGGAAAACATGAGACTTGGAGCACAGGCACGGAGATTTCAGGCTGTGCTGTGGGGTGGTTTAGGAGATGCTGAGCTGGAGCCTCCCCAGAGCTCAGCCCTTGCTGCCACAGCTTCAAAGACACGATTCTACCACAGAGAGGCACCTGCAGGGAAAGTGCCAGCAATTAGTATGAGCTTAGTGAAATACCAAGAGAATGTGAAGGTGTGGGGCAGCAGCTGCTGCCTGTCAATGCCTGCATACAGAGCTGAGGCTGCAGCATTCCCACGGGCTGGGAGGATGTCCCAAAAGGAGCAATGCCACCCAGTGTCATCCGTGTGCCGAGAGCAGGCAGAGGTTTAGGATGGTGAGGCAATGAAATATGAGGGTGAAAGGAGAGATGCAGAGAAGTAAGTGATGCTGGCAGATTTCAGAAGGGTCATGCCTGAAGGGATGAGGCTTCCTCTGCACTGGCAGCTGCCCTCACTGCCCACTCAATGTCCTGGCTCCTCAGTGTCCAGGGTATAAATAAGGAGCTGGCTCATTTCTGTAGAGTCTTTCTTTTCAAGGCAGATTCTTTGTGGACCACGTAATCAAGATGGATTCATGAGGCCTGTTTCAAGGCATCAGTCTTCCTGCATTATGCATTTCTTTTGATGATTGAGCCCACAAGCAGTGGAGAGGAATATAAATGTGTGACTTGCTGACACCTCTCCCAGCAACCAAGGCAGTGAATGGGACAGTAAAACAACCTTTGGCTGAAAACTGCTTTCAGTTTAAGAAAAGCATAAAGAAGAGACACATCAAAGAAAGCACAATGAGGAAAAACCCCTTTCCAGTACTGGTTTCTATTTGAAGCCACAAAGGTCTGTAATAGCTGCCCATATTATTTCCTAGCAGCAGGAGTTCTGCACGTAATCACTCTGTGAGGTTCATTAATGCAGAGAGGAGCCCATGCTATGGCTAAAGAGCAAGTTTCCTGCTCTGAACCAAGCCTGGCTGTTGCTGGAACAGTGTGTTGCAGATGCTGTGAGTCAGAGCAGGTGTGGAGGAGGGAGCCACCTCAGTGCCATGGGGCCAGAGGTTTGTGATTTATTGTCAGCCTGCTAATTTGATGGCATTTGGAGAAAGCCAGGCATTTTCCAGGCATATGCAAGGCAGGAGGCCATATTCTCTGGTTTGCTGAGATGATTGTGAAGTGAATTTAAGTGGAAGGGACAGCTAATCCTGCCACAGGGCAGGGGGTGGGCTGGCTGACGTGGTGTCCCTTCCAGCCTGGTGGGGATGGTTCCCAGGGATAACTGTGCCTGCAGAAGTGCTGTTTCCCCCTGAGTACCTGTGTCCTGGCAGTGACCCTCTCTGGGGCCCTGGGGAGCTCCGTGCTGCCTCTGGGTCCCACTTTTCCAGGGGAATGGAGGGAGAGTTCCCATGCTCCTGCTTTTCTCCCTGGAAAGTGAGCAGTGCAGGGAGGTGAAGCCTGAAGCCTGCATATCCAACAGATACATCCCAAATGCTTCAGGTGTAAAGAGCTTGAAGAAAGTCACGTGCAGCCAGATTCCAGGGGCTCAGCTCATTTCCCTGAACAGCCACTGTGCTCCAGACATGGCTGCAAAATGAGTTTTCCTAGTATTTATGGCAAATTTTTGAAATGGCTTCAGAACTGTTTGATCACTCCAAGGGACCACATGGAGTACATCGTTCCAGCACTGTTCATTTCTTGCTGTACTTGGTTGGATGACAGAGGGAAACATTTCTGGGCTGTTTCTTTCCCAGACTGGTTGATACTAAACACATTAATCCAAAAGCACAGCTGTTGCCCCTCAGTCATGGGTTGCAGTCTTTCCTTAGACAATTTTTAAGAATTTATTTTCTGTTTCCCAAGTATGGCCAATTGAAAACTAAATAAAAGATCCCTTCTTTTTTTCTTCAATATGTGTCTATAGTTAGTACAAGGTGACAGATGATTGATGACTTCTTTACTTGCAAATATTGTAATTCTCCTGTTCTCCTGTTTCCTACAAGCACTGACTGATATACCAGAAAGACAGATAAGCATATTGAATTCTTGCTTCCACTTTGTCAATAGAAGCATTTTCAAAATCCAGTTTGCATAACATTCAATATTTTTTTGTTTATATGTTTGCCAGCAAGAATTTGCCTCCTCTGGGAATTATTCTCTAAAATATTTGACCTCTGGATTTCCCTGTTCATTGGCTCTCATGTTCCCCAGACTGGATCTGAGCAGGTTTCAGTGGTACAGTGATTAAAATTCCTTTGTAACTGTGACCACTCCTCTAATGTCCTTCTACTGGGGCATATGGAGGAGGAAGAAGAGGTGAAAACAATTACTTCAGGAGTTGATACCAGCCAAAATCAAAAGATGTCTTCAAGGTTAATGGTGTCCTTTATGGTCCCAACTGCCTTAAATGGTTAGAAAAATCTTCAGTGGTCTCCACACTTTAAAAAAAAAGCTAAATTTTGTCAAAAACTAATGGGGGAAAATAAGTACAATCTAATAATTCCTTTTGTCTATTCAGATTATTTTAAAATTTTATGCAAGATGAATCCCAGTGAATACTGTTGAGTATTTGCCTCATTTTCAGATTAGTTTTGTTTGGAGAAAACAGTGAAATATAATGGTTTCAGCCACTGCTGTCTCATCACTGATGTCATAACCCTTTTTTGACTTTTTCTATTTAAATCTGCCT
Source organism: Xenops minutus (assembly GCA_035221455.1). Taxonomy (NCBI): domain Eukaryota; kingdom Metazoa; phylum Chordata; class Aves; order Passeriformes; family Furnariidae; genus Xenops; species Xenops minutus. The sequence continues at coordinate 12,480,626 of JAWWEE010000025.1, forward strand.
GCAGAGGGGGCTTAATACACCATACATCTTACTCACACTCTGTTGTGTACTTGGACTGTTCCTCATGCCTCTGCAGGTCTTCCAAGGAGGAGCTGGTGGCACAAACTTCAAGTTGCTCTGTGGTAGTTTCTTTTGACAGATCTTCTTCCCCTGAGTATCTCCCAGGAGCAAAATGTCAGTGTAATTTGGTCATAGCCATGAATAACCAGTTGGCAACCTGTGAGGTCCCTCTTACTGAACCTTAGGAGCTCTGTGTGTCAAAAACCACTTGGCCTGAAACACATTAAAATGTCAGGGACAATTATCCTGCTGCATTTCCTATTCCTTAATCACAGCTCTGGCTTTCTGAAACCCCTGTGCTAACAATTACAAACAAGATTGATGTGGGTTTAACCAGCATTCTGAGAAATATGTACACGTAAAATATCACTTTTTTTTTTCCTAACCTGAATCACTGTGCTTTGAAGCAAAACAAGTCATCTATTTAGAGCATCTGTACACCAATATCCTATCCTCAGCTTTGTAACTGGATGCCAAATTGCCTACAAAAAGCTGGAAGAAAAAGTGTGGAGGTCTTTAAAGATGTTTTTGAGTTACTTATGACTCCCTCAGTCTGACATTGATGTGAGAGGGTAATTTAGTCTTTTCTTTGCAAGATCTCTTCCCAAAACAGGTTTCCATGTAATGGCTTGATCCTGGCTTTGGAAGTTAATCAGCTGCTTAGCTCCCTCCACCTGTGAGCAGAGAGCACCATTTTGGGAACCTGACTGGTGTTTCCTGGAAATGATGTGACTTGTCTGTTTGACTCACACTGCCATTGTATGTCTGAGAAGAAGCACAGGGGAAAAATCCAGTGGTGGGTTGAGAAGGAGCCTGAGAGCCCACAGCATCAGGGCAGTGGGAAGGCAGAGCTCCAAAAGCTCTTCTGCTGCCCGATTGATTGCATTGTGACAGTCCTCCCATTTGTTGTCCTTTGTGCATTAAGGTTGCTGATGGTGCTAGTGCAAATAATTGCCTGCATCTCTTGTGTTTGTACCCCAAAAGGAAAAGCACCAGGCCAAAGCCTGTCCCTTACACAGCTGCCCAAGCAGGAAGGCAGAGCCTCTGTTCAAGCACCTGCTTTGTGCAAGGAGGCACAGCAAACAGTCTTGCTTAGCAGCAGTGCTGCAGAGATGGCATCAAAGCTGGGGCACCAAGAAATGACCTCTTTTTCATACTGCACTGTGTCTCTAATTATTTTTTCACCTCTGACTCAAGGACAGTGACTAATTCTGCAGTGCCACCCAGACCGATACACACATGTATTTGTGCACGTGTGTTCATCACACGCAGCCAGAAGTAGACAAGAACAATAAGTAAATTAAAGGAATGTATTCTGTTAGTGATCTGAAGCCTAAAAAAGCACCTTTTTTTTTCTCCCAGGTTAGCAATTTATATAAACCATCTCTTCTAATAGCCAGACTCCTTTAACAAGCTGACTGACCACTTCCCTCTTGATCTGCTGAAAGTTCATTGCTCAGAATTTGTTTTTCCCTGTAAACTGTGATTTGAAAAGATGCAGCCTATGCAGTGGGGACTGAGGGCATAAAAGTTAGGGCTGGGTGAACAATTCTGTATAAAAGTTAGAACTGGGTGAAAAACTCTTTCTAATTTATTTTATAGATTTTATCCAAGCATTAGTCAGGGTGCATTTTTCCATTACTCTGCTAGCTTTCTTGCAAATGCCCTGTTGTTAATTTGCCTCCTTGGGTGGAAACTTCAGGATATGTCCAGCTCAGAGCCTTTGGAAAGGCAAGTTCACACCATGGCCAGGGAAGTGGTGCATCTCTGGAGCTGGACATTACCTCACAGATAAAAGAGCTTTTTCCAAGCTGTCTGCCATATTCACAGATAGGCAAGATTCCTCTTACCCACCCACAGATGTGTTTCTCTGATGAGATTCTCCTCTTTCTCTCCTGTACTAGGGATTCATGGATATTGACCTGACCAAATTCAGGGAGAGTGGAGCCAATGTAACTGGCTTCCAGTTGGTGAATTACACAGATGCTGTTCCAGCCAGGATCATGCAACAATGGAGGAATAATGATGCCAGAGAGCACCCACGTGTGGACTGGAAGAGACCAAAGGCAAGTGGTATAAAACAATGCATTTAATTTTGGATCCATCTGTCTCAGTTAAAATTATGCTCACCTCCTTGTGATCACACAGAGCTCTTTAATCATACTCTGAGAAACTCTCAATATAATAATGAACATTATCTGTTCCAGGTGTCTCAACATTGTCCAAATTTTAGTAGGCAGCAGCTACTGCCTCCTAAGAAGTACACAATTTAGTGTATTCACTCAGTCTCCCAGTTTCTACCCTCCTCAAAGCTAAGAATTAAACATCTCATAATGTTCAGTATATAAAAACCAAAAAGCATCATTAACTCCTTAACCTTTGGCTTGTTTACTAGACATCCAGTGATAATAAAGTCTTTCCAGATGTTCTTTTTGAGCATTTTAAATCAGTGTGTACAACAGAGGGGAAAAAATATTTTAATTTCTAACACAGAAGGCCCTGAAGCTGTTGAAGGATGGGGGGAGGGGGGAGGGTATTTTTTTCTGTTTGACTTTTGAAAATGAATACATTTGTGACAAACACTCAGCAACAAAAATGTTAACTTTGGAATTATTAGTTTAAGAAAGCTGCAAACAAATAAATAGGTAGGAAATCATAGGAAAGGGAATTAATTCTGATATTTACTCTATTGGTTCATCACAAGAGTTTTACACTGGTTTCTGTACATCGAAGTTTCTGCTTCAATAATATAATCTTTTGCAGAATTTTTGCGTATTGAGATAGAGGTTTTGCCCAGAAAAAGTCCCTTGTGTCTTGATTTCACGTATCTCACATTTACACAGTATAATGTCTTCCTTAGAAGTTCAGGTCACTGATTCTAATTAAACACAAAGTCTTGGGTCACAGACATACAGCTTGTAAGGCTGAGCCTTCTCCAGGCAGTGCGATCTGACCGTGCACCAGGAGCTTCTCCTTCCCTTCCCAGCTATGAAAGTAAACCCAACTTTTACGAGCCAGCAGGACAGCAGAGGTTACAGGGGGCAAGAGGCAGTCGAACCTCACAGATGGAAGGATGAGAGCAGAGCAAATCATCCCAAAAGTTACCGTGAGGCCAAGCAGTGTAGCACACCCAGTGCAGCTCACCGTGATGGGCCACGTACAACGACCCTTCTCGTTCTAGTACACGTCGGCCCTGACGTACGACGGGGTCCGGGTGATGGCCGAGGCCTTCCAGAACCTCAGGAGGCAGCGGATCGACATCTCCCGTCGTGGCAATGCCGGGGACTGCCTTGCCAACCCAGCCGTGCCCTGGGGCCAAGGCATCGACATCCAGAGAGCGCTGCAGCAGGTTTGAACCCAAAGCGATGTGCGCGGCTGAGCGCAGCCTGCGGGCGGGTGGGGGAAGAAGGGTGGCCAGCAGCAGGAAAGGGTCACTTGAGCTGAGGAACTCATCCCTCCAGAGGAGAGCCAGGTCTCCTACAAAGCTCACGGGTGCATCCAGCAAACTGTCTTATGTGTCCTTGCCTGCTCTAACTTCTGTTGATGCTTGGCGATGGAAAAGCCAAAATATTATCCCATAAAATCAAAGGTCCCTAATTTTATCTTCCCCTCTGTAAGACACAGACCCGCTCAAACCATATTTTTTGCAGATTCTTAGACTCTCTGAGAACTCATTTTCAGTTCCAGGCTGCAAATGAATGCATGTGCATTTTGCCTTATGTCTTGGCTGTCATCAAAATGTCCTCAAAGTGCAGATTATAGCTTGTTTCATACTGTGAGGATTCATAAAAGTCTTAGTAGCAGCCATTTAGATAGTTTATCCCTCAGATCTGATAATCTTGGGTTTTTTTCATTCTGCATAAAATTTAGATTTTTGAATAAACAAAAATACAATGTGAAACTTGCAGCATGAGACAAAAAATATTCTTATCAAATACTTAGAAAGGTAGAATATTTCAAAATTTCATTAAATTTCGAGACTGATATTAATTTCTAACATTTTTCTTTTTTCTTTTTTTTCTCTGACAGAAATAGATGGTTTCCTTGCAAATCATGCTAGTTCAGTGTTATCCAAATATAGTTTATCCCATCTTCTTTCCTTAACTGGGAAGAAGGCAAGAAGAGTAATTTGGTTAATTTGTATCATATGTAAAGTTCCCCAAGTATTTTGTTTTGATTTGGTTTTGGTTTACTGGTAAACAACAATTTCTTTAAAGCCAAATCTTGCATTTGATTTGATTTTATTGCTTGGATCCAGTTTGCTCCCAAGCCTGTCACTGACTTTCTGTCTGACCTTGGGCAAATCACTGTCATAGCTTCTCCAAGCCCTTATAATAAAATCAGGCTCCCTGATGCATTAGGGAGATCGCTTACCTAATAAACATGAAATATTTGGAAGTTTTCTGATGAGCAATTGCTTCTCAAGCATTTTCCTTTATTGAATTTATAAGAATAGAATATCAAAATTAGACAGCTAGAAAATAGAATTTTGTGTATGTGTGTTGGAAAATCTCTGCTGAAGTTTCCTCATCTCCTCATTAAAACAATTTCAAAAGTCTTAACTTTTCAACTGTTGTGACTTTGGGCAAAGAACATGAAGAGCCATTTGCAAAAGTTGTTTCTTTACCATTGAAAAATTTTAATTTTAAAAAGGCTTGACCAGTTTAGTTGTGATGGTCAAAATAAAAGGCTCTGAAATAGGCAGGGAAAGAAGCCTCCTAGCAAAATTTTAACTATTAATTTAATAATCATGCAGCACTTAGTCACACAGCAAGAAAAAGGCAGATGGAAATAGGAGAACTTATGATAATATTGAAGATTTCAGTTATCCTTTCTGTAAAGACTCACAAATAGGGCAATTCTTACAGCTGTTCACAGTGTGCCTTCTCTTCAGCTCCCATTTGCTAATGCCTAAAATTTTATAAGCTTTTTAAAAGCAAAAGGTTTTTCTATCTACTTCTACTCAATTGTCTGGAATAAGCTCTCAAATTGCTTTTTTTCTGTTTAGTGTGGAAAGAAACCATAGAATCATAAAAACATCTGGGATGGAAGATCTAAGATCATTGAGTTCAACCATTACCCCAGCCCTGCCAAGTCCACCACTAAACCAAATCCCCAAATGCCACATCCACACATCTTTTAAATCCCTACAGGAATGGTGACTCCACCACTTACTTCCCTGGGCAGCCCATTCAAATGCTTTACAACGTTTTTTGTGAAGAAATTATTTTCTAATATCCAATCTTAACCTCCCCTAACACAACCTGAGGCTATTTCTTCTTGTCCTCTTGTGTTACCTGGGAGAACAGACTGACGCTCACTTCACTACAACCTCCTAACAAGGACTCATGGATGGCTGGAACAAAGATGAAAAGAAATACGAAACAGTCTTCATTTTTTTAAAAACAGAAATCCACCATGTTTCAGCAAAATGTATGTTTTTATTAAAGATAACTACCTGGGGTTTTTCTAGCAGGAAAATGCTCACAAAATATTGCTTAAAACAAATAAGCTAAAGTTTCAATTGTACTTTGATAAGGTTATGATAATTTAGCAAATTCTTTTTTTTAACATTATTTGATTACCACATCTAATAAGCAGATAGATAATCCCTGACTAACCTTGTAAACCAGAAGGCCACAACAGCATCCCTCTGCTCCAGAACTTCCAGCAAAGAGCCACAAGTCCATCCATGTCTTATACAAATATGTGCTTAAATGCTGCATGTCTCCGGTTGACTTTGCTGGTGCTTAGCACTGTTGAAATCAGTCCTCATTGTATTTTCCATTGCATTTTCACCTTTTGCATTTACCATCAGAGGATGGTAAATGATGGAGAAGTTGGGCTGCATCCTGCAGCAGGGATGGCAGGGATCCCTTTTGCCGTTTCAGTGCCACATGGATATCACAGGATTAAGATTTCATTCATTCAGATAGAAGAAATTGATGCTGTACAGCTGCCTTTTAGTGCATATAAAGCTACAAAACACGAGCACCTGTGACCTGAGCTTCAGAATGGGTCAGAACCTGAAAGGAAAACCAAAGGAGACGTGAAAAAAAGCAGGCTTGGGATTGCTTAAGACAATGGTGCTTTTCCAGTGCATCTATTTTTTATGGGCATGTTGTGTCTTGTGAGAAGGGAAAAGCATGTTTCTCCAAATGTCACCAGGAACACCTCTTGACTTGAAAGAGCTTCAGAAAATACTGGCAGATGTTCATTTTCATGGCAAACCTTTGTGATAGTAGCTGGAAAACAAGCACAGTTTAAGCAGATTAGCAAAATTAGTAATGATATAGCCTCATTTCTTCACCATGGGTCTTTATTCTGAGGATCTCAGAGTACTTAAAAGGCTGTTAAATACATATCCCCATTTTGCATGTGGGAAGTCTTCTGTTGCAGGGACAATGGGTTTGTCCAAAGCAAGCGGAAAGGCTGAGAGCAAACCTAATTCATTATACAGTGGCATGAGCACTTCTCTGGGTGGTCTCCACTGAAACACAAATCTGCACTCTTTTTCCCACGTTCCTGGCCCCCACATGGTATGTGATGCCAGTCAGGAGCCCTTCTCCATGCCAGGCTGGGCAATTTTGCAACAAGTCAAATAGCCATGCTGACAGGAGAAGTTCAGGGTGTGGGATGTGATGTGAGCACCACTTCAGCCTGGCGGTGTTATCAGCAGAGATTTATGGTTCAAAGTTTCCTATGAAAATTTCATTTACAATACTAAATTGTTGGGTTTATTAGTCTGGTGCAGAGGTAGTTAAATTTGCTTGATAACTGATAGACTCCTCTCTATCAAAAGACAAGAGCTGGGAGCTATGGCCAGAGTTTCACATTTCCTCCAAATACAGCTTCTGATTTGAACTGACAAACTCTTTACCAAACCCTGACTACAGGTCAGATTTAGAAAATAAAAAAATCCACAAAACTCAAGGAGTTCAGAGCTGATTTAGCTCACTGTCACATCCCAAGAGGTGATGGGCTCACAGTGATGATCTAGCTCTCAGGCATCGCTGAGCTAAGTTTTACAGCACTAAGTTTTAAGAGAAAGGGTTTTTTTAAGAAAGGGTAATTTAAGAGAATGGCTGTGTCCATGGCCAGGCATGCTGTAGAGAGTGAAGCTAAGTGAAATCCCAGTGTCAGATAGGTGTCCTGTCTCCCCTGCATGGACCTGAGAGAAATGACTGCACTCTCCTCCCTTCTACCCTTTCCCTCTTGATGCTGTTGAACCACCACTGCATGAGGTGCTGACCAATTTTCTGTCTTCATTGACATTTATGTCTTTAAGGTCCATTTTGAAGGATTGTCTGGCAATGTTCAGTTTAACGAGAAAGGACGGAGGACCAACTACACTCTCCATGTGATTGAGATGAAACATGATGGGATCAGAAAGGTAAAGTTGAGAGAGACCTGACATCCTGTGTCAGATTCCATCCTGGTGTCTGAGTTACAGTGTGGGTAGGTCTCAGCAAACATTCCTGTTCATGAAAGCTTGAGTTGGAGTGAAGTCACAATGAGTGCATTCCCAATTTGCATGAGCAAAGCCAAGCACTAGGGAGAACTCATATTGCTAAGAAACCACAACATATGGACAGTGTTATCAAGAACAACAAGGGCATCTCAGCTGTGTGGCAGAGATTTTCTAGGACAGTAAAAGCTTGGTCAACTCAGCCTTGCTATTGGCACGGTGCGTTGGCCCTGACCCAGCCACACAACTGCCTGGTTTTGCCCTCCCACTCTTCTTTTCCAAGGATGAGCCAAGGCAGAGCCAGTCAGAAGCAGTCTGTCCTAACCAGTGTAAGTGAAACCTTTATGTTGACCTAATTCTGCTCTCCTTGAAGTGACAAGAGCTTTACCACTAACCACGTCCCAACAGCTACACAGACCTTTGTGCTGTTCTGAAGTCTTGATCCCTTTCTATATCCCAGGCTCTTTGAAAAATCTGGCCTTGTTCAGGGATGCAGAGCCCTTGAAACACTAATCCTTTTGAAAATCTGACTCTGTGTGCTTATGTCCCACTTTAGATACCATGCATTTGAAGAACAAAGAATAACTCAGTTTTTCATTGCTAAAGGAGAGCTGCTAAGTATTTTGGAATGAGGCATTCAGTGTAATTTCTCTTCACCTTCTCAGTCCCCTGAAAAAAGAAACATTTGTTTGAAACTAAGAAAAATGTAAACAGTGAAAGTTCCCTATTTACAGCCCCTACACCAAATTCATACTTAGACCTCGGAACAACCAATGTGAGATCAAAGCCCAACATAGTCAAGTGAAAAAAGGCAAATTTTCATTAAGAAATAAAAGAAATGTCTTTTTGAAGACATACAAAGCAGTCTTCTTCCACTTCAAACTATTCATAAGAGAAAAAAGGCAGCACCATGTCCAGTTGGGGTCTCTGAACTTCAGTAAGTTGGCAGTCTGGAAAGAGCTTAGAGGAAAAGAAGGAGAGTGGCGGAATGCCTTGATTTTTGTATGTATTTACTGTCAGAAATTATATTTGTTTAGAAGACATGTACATCACTGCCATGATGCCTATTGTATTTTAGATCCACCAGGTTAGAGGTGCAACGCAAACACACGTCTCCATTTGTGCTGCCCTAGGGCAGAGCTTTGGAAGCTCTTTCCCCACTATCCACTCTTTTTGTCTGTGCAATGAAGAGCTATTAGGAGCCTATATAGATTTTTTTTCTCCTGAGCTGTTATGATCTCTAATCTGCCATCAGCAGGCTCCTGGTTGTGCCCTGGTTAATACCCTTTCCTATTTACTGTGATAAGAAATTCCTTTCATATGAGCAGAGCTCAGGCAGCTTCATACTTACATGAGGTGATGGAAAACCTCTTATAAAATCAAGACCTCAAAGTGGATAACCTCAGCCATGATCTTCCTAGTGATACTTGGTGGCACTCTGCTTTACCTGCAAGCAGTGATAGATCAGCCCAAATCCCTGATTATTATTAAGCACAACTTAAAGTGAGAGTTCTTACCATTAAAACTGTTCAGTTTATTCCTAACTCCAAAATTTTTGGCACTGGCCCAGTGTTGGGGCTATTTTGTCTTTGACTTGATTTTTTTGTCCTGTTGTCTCAAGATGTCCTGAGAGTCAGTGCTATTTCAATGCAGGCTTTCAGCTGCAGGATAACATTTCATCACCCTGTAGCTCCTGCACATGCAGCAGGCAAGTTCATTATTAAAATAATTTTCAGAAGTCACACAGGGCAAGTGTGAACTCTTGACATAGGGATGAGGCAGGGAATGGCAGTAATCACCAGTACAGAGTGCTAAATGTAATACATATAAGCTCTATGATACTGTAGCATATCAGACACGTTATCTTCTGTCTGGAGACACAGTGGGATGGGAAATTTCTGGGTCCTCCTGACAAAGACATCAAGAATCAAGAGAGATCTTTGTTTGGGTATGAACATACAGAGAGAGATGATCCTGCTTGGATGTCCCTGTTACTGTATCTTGGTTAATATTACAAAGAGATGTCTATCCTGGTTTTGTGTTGGGCAGATTGGTTATTGGAATGAAGATGAGAAGTTGGTTCCAACAGCCATAGATACTCAAAGCGGCAATGAGTCTACAAGCCTCCAGAACAGGACTTACATAGTCACGACTATCCTAGTAAGTGCTGTGGCTTCTGTCCCAGCTCTCCTTCTCCCCCACCTCCCTGATGTGCAGACTCCCACTTCCCACTCGTGTGCCCTCCTTTGTACTGTATCATTTTTATAATAGCAATAACAATAATAATAATAATAGCACTTACAGTTTCCTGCCGGCTCCAGGAAGGTATCTGAAAATTGCTGTGGCTAATTAAATAGGCATTAAAGAGCTCTCATGCTTAAGTGTAGAAAATACAAAAGATTATGACAAGATAGTAGAGACATCAACATAGGTAAATTAGGAACATCGTACCTGCACTTTGTATTTAGCCCACAGAATGGGGGCTGCAGTTTTGGAAAGGATAAACTGTATTGTGCAGAGAGGATGAATCATTGCTTTAAAAACAAATCTCCACTATAATCATGAAGGAATAATAGGTACCCCATAATGTATGGTATCATGTATTGTGTCATTGTATACTCTTAGCCTGCAGAACCAAGAAATGTTACTAATTTGTTTGTTTATTGCTTACTGTGAGTCTGCAGAGAAGACGCAATACTGAAACTGAGTAAAACATTTTAAGGCTCTCTCCTGTCCAGCAGATTTGATTCTGGCTGTGCCCACACAGCCTTTAAAAATTCACAGCTCAAATGCACTAAATACCCTCTGCACAATTGCACTGAAAGGTTTTTAGCCCAAATTCCCCAACTGCTCCATTCCCCTCAGGTCTGTCACTGCAGGAGCTGCACACAGGTTCTGCATGAATAAACACAATATGCAACAATACAAAATCCCACTTTGTACCTTCTAGAGAAAGCCCACTGTGAGTTGACTGTGTCCTTTGGTGCAGGAACTCAAAGCTAGAGCTTTGTGAGGGGGACAGAAGCTGCACACTGGGCTCTAGTCTGAGCCCCTGCCGTGCACCTCTAGAATGTGGAGTGTGGCTCAATATTGGTCTTCTCTGTGCCAGGAAGACCCATATGTGATGCTCAAGAAGAATGCCAACCAGTTTGAAGGCAATGAGAGGTATGAAGGCTACTGTGTGGAGCTCGCTGCCGAGATTGCCAAGCATGTTGGCTACCACTACAGGCTGGAGATTGTCCGGGATGGCAAGTACGGAGCCCGGGACCCTGACACCAAAACATGGAATGGCATGGTGGGAGAACTTGTTTATGGGGTGAGTTTCCAACCTCATCTATTGTCTTTTACTCTTGATACTTGAGCACACATTGCTAGAGTTTAGAAGGAGCCCTGCCTTTTGTCAGCCTGAGCTCTCCAGGGTACTGAAGCTCTGCTAAGGCAAATAATCAGCCCAAGTAAAACATTTTAATTTAGGGAGAGACAGCACATTTTGTGCCTATGGAAATGTCAAAACGTTTTCTTTCAACAGTTCCAAGATCCTTTTTCTTTACATTTTTAGAAGAACAACCATTGAAAGGTCAAACTTTCCCATGGGTAGAATCTCCAAATTCTACTCTATTTTATATTTGCATGATAATGGCAGGATGAAAGAAGAAAAAGATTTCAAACACTCAGCATGTGAGTGGTGAATGATAGGACTAGATTACTTTCTGTCTAGCCACCCATTTCCATCGTCTCACATGTACACCTGCACCCTACACTTCTAAACCTGGTTTGGTCTGTAGTTCACAATCTGTGGTGCTTAGCTCATCCTTCAAAGGGGTCTAATTTTCCCTTTCACTACAGGGAAAAGCCCAAATCTCTGTGACACTGTGTTGGAGCAGGGATGATCTGTCTCCTGCTAGTAGCTCCCCTGTATGTGCCACCAGCCATTTCAATGCATTTCTCTCTCCATTTTCAAGATGAATTGCAAAATAAGTGGAGAGTGCACATCAGCGTTGCTGGAACACTTTTCCTCTTCTGCTGCACCAGTTATGCAATCAAAAAGCAGTTCCTGATGGAAGTAAATGTTCTGACATCCTTTTTCGGGAGATTGGCCTTTCCTTGCCTCTTTTGATGTCTGGATGATAAAGCTCTTTTAGGGAAAATCATCTGCATCAGATTGTGACATCAGTGGATAAATCAGACAAGAAGAGCTAGATGGCTGCACAAAGAAAACACTGTAATTTCAAAACAGATCTGGTAATCAGTAGTGATAGAACGGAAATAATCCACCAATATTATGGGCTGCTCCTTTTTAACTTTTCTCCTGCAATTGGTTTTGTTGGATTTCATCTGAGATAGTGGGGTTAAACAGAGATCAAAGGCACATAAGCTGCAGTTAGTAGATATATTTTATCCCCAGTCTGCAAATCTCTTTTCTTTCTCTGCTTTTCAGAGGGCGGATGTGGCTGTGGCACCATTAACCATCACTCTGGTTCGAGAAGAAGTTATAGACTTTTCCAAACCGTTTATGAGTTTAGGTATCTCTATAATGATAAAAAAACCTCAGAAGTCCAAACCGGGAGTTTTTTCCTTTCTGGATCCTTTGGCTTACGAGATATGGATGTGCATTGTTTTTGCCTACATTGGAGTGAGTGTTGTCCTCTTCCTGGTGAGTCGCTTCAGCCCGTACGAGTGGCACACTGAGGAATTCGAGGAAGGACGGGACCAGCCAGCCAATGACCAGACGAATGAGTTTGGGATATTCAACAGTCTCTGGTTCTCCCTGGGAGCTTTCATGCAGCAAGGATGTGACATTTCTCCAAGGTGGGTTTCCTTACCCAATGAACCTTCATCCAGTTCCTGTGGTTTAATCTTTCTGTGTGCTTTGAAGCTGAAGAGGTTCCTCTTTGACCTTCCTTAATGAACTATAATGTATTTCTGTGAATCAGTTACAGATTCAGAAAGGATCCAAGGATTCACACAGCTCACAACTGTGAACTTCAAACTTAAGACCACAAAATTACCATTTAAGTTTGTCTTGGGGAGTTCTTTTGAGGGAATTTACAGAAATGAAAACAAGATTTTCTAAAGGCACCCAGCTGCAGTCATTTTTTGCCAGTCATTTATTTTGTTGAATAGAAATAATATCACTTTATAGCAGCATTATAGGGAAGATAAAAAATTTCAGCAAAGGAGGGAGTAATAACATAGTAAGTATGCAATGAAAGGTTATATGGTCTGTGCAAAACACTGTAGAGCACACTGAGTGGCTTTAATTGTTATTGGCCTTTAGAAAGGCTAGAGAAGGACTGAGTTTCAGTCAATAGTTCTGCTGCTTGAAAGTTCAGTAGGACCCAAAGCCCAAAGAGTTCCTTAATGGACTTTTTGGTGAATGATTCCTGTGATTGCTTTTTGATAATTTTACCTTCCTTTTTGGGGCTTTGTCTCCCTTCTCTTCAAAGACATTTTCATTAGAAATCCAGGTCCTATGGGTAAGACAGTAGGAAGAGGTTGATTTCCAGCCTGATGGGGTGGCATCAAATCTCAGGAGATCAGAAGGGGGCACAGATCCTACAATAAGTGGAGATAACCCTGCACAGCCCAGCACAGCTTCCGTGGGATGGCGGGGAAGATCAGGCACCATCTTATTGGTTATCAGATGCCAATTTGTCCAAATATTAATGAACTTGGGATATCAGGGAAATAACAGCTTGCAGGCCACTTTGATGAACATTTTATCATCTGATCACTGATTAGTAGGAGTCCAGACAGAGCATTCAGAAAGTCTTCTCATCAGAGGGAATTTCAGCTTTATTGCTGTCTTGCAACACAGGCTGATGCCTTAGGATCAGGTTATCATGATTTTCATTCTCATTGTTGTTCTTGTCACTGTTCTTCTTATTCAGGAAAAAGAATATCTCCCTTTGGGAACATTTCAATAGGTGGTTTCTGATCCAAGGAGGAGCATGGAGAGGTGAAAAGCTGAGACTTTGAGGAATAGCAATTTGGTAGTATCTTTAATAAAATGTGTTAGGGAAAGATTTGCGGGTTCGATTCAAATAACAAGATTTGTTCTAGCTAAATAACATGTTTTGAATCACCATTTCAAAGTGTTGTTTTACTTTGCTTTGAAATGGGAAATGAGAATGATTCTGTCATTGTTATTTTAATGTTGTTGATTTAATCATCCTGATAATGAAAATTACTATTTCATTGAAACCAATATTTTCCCATGGAACACAAGAGCACTTTCTGACTACAAATATTTGCACAAAGAGAAAATTTTAAAAATTCAATATAGGAATTACTGTAACTCCCAGTACTCTAAGTGCAGCTCTTTGAGATGGTTGCAAGTGGAGAGGGGCATTTCTGTGAAATGTGAAAGCAAGGAGGAAGTAGAAGAGTGAGAATTTCTGTAGGATGTTGTTGTAGAGAAAGGCTCCGAGCGCGCTCCATATTTCACATGTATTTTTCACATGAACCCAGTGCAGGATTTCTGTGACACATCACTTAGAAATGAATGCCTGGTAGAACAACATTGTGGGCAGGTGGGGATCTGCTCTATTCTAATATATTTCCTATATAGTTCCTTCTAAACTTATCACTACAATCTCTCAGCATCTCCCCAGTAATGTATTAACCAACATAAATAGCTTCTGTTATACATCTGTTCTGTCATTCTCTCCCCAGCGGAAAGGAGGAAGTGCAGGGGTGTATTTTGTTTTTGTGGAGGTTTGGCGTTGTTTATTTCAGTTTTGTTTTGGAAAGGAGTAGGGGAAATTTGTCTGGAGGTTTGTTTTTTTTCCACAGTACGCTTGTTTTAAATGCATATGCCACTATGTATTTATCATTCAAAAAAAAGTAAGATCAAAACTGCAGACGCATCACTCAGCACAGCGGGTGGTGAGGTTTGCAGCAATGACTTGCTCTTGTAAATGTGCATTCCTCAGTCTCAGACCAGTCCCCAGGGAACTTCAGTCCCCCACGGAGACAAAAATTTGCTTTTGAAGGAAAGTGGTGTCCTTTTTTAAGGCCAGTCTTACTAGGCAGAACTTTAAACAGGCTTTTAAGTATGCTGGCGACAACCTACCAAGCACTTTGAAGACACACAGTGAATTTGATGACCTGTGGATGGCCAAGACAGCATATCTGGGGGCTACCTGCTCACAGCTTCTTTGCAGGAGATCAGCTGGTGTCCCCGAAGCTCTGAAGCCTTCATGTCCAGGCATAGAGTGGCTGGGTGTGACAAAGGCCAGGCAGTAACCAGTCACAGTGAGTCCCAGCTGGAGCTGGTGGCAGTCTGCGTTGTGCTTTGGGTGTTGAAACACGAACATAAGCAAGGAATCCATCCCCCCTGAGCAAAAGCTCTGCCCCACCACTGACCAGTGGCCCCACTGGATTTGGTACATTGTCCTTGTTGAGGTGCAATAGTCCCTGTTGATGCTCATAAAGCTCTCAATGCATGGTCTGTCACACAGCAGAAAGGGGCAGAAGCAACAGCTGGAGCTGTGCGTAGTTTCATGTACATAGTAACGGGCAGGAATCAGTGAAGTCTGAAATGGGCCATAAACCATTAGGCTTTTCAAAGTGCCACCTTAGCTTCAGAAAACAGTCATGAAATTGCAAAAGCACTCATTAAATGTGAAATACAGGCCCAGAAAGGAGCTTCTCAGAGCAGGCATCAGGGGTAATAAATAACGCACAGCCAATAGTGAGAGCCTGCACAAAGAGAAATGTGAAGTAAATATGACTCACATTGTGCCATTTTTCAGAACTATAATTTGATAAATTGTTTTAAGAGCTTAAAATAACTGCAGTGTTTATCAGCTGTGGAGAGTAGGACCTTGCTAACATCCAGCATGTTGCTGCCATTCCTCACTTAGGATGGACTCGAGGCCTTTGAGAAGGAGACTGAGGGGATGTTTGGGCTTCCCGACCTCCTCTGTAGCAAAATGAGGCATCTGAATTTTTCATCTGCTCCATCATTTTCTGCAAAATAAGTTGCTTGATTGTTGTAAAAAGAATGAAGTAGCAGGGAGCAAAATAGATATTTTTCTTGTCAGCTTCCTATCTTGATCTTCTATTTTTTGTTATCACCAAATGTGTTGCTTCATATGATTTGAGCTCAAAAGAGACTTCTTGTGTATTGGAGACTATTAAATTTAAACCAGTTACTCTTCCTGTGACTCAGCAAACTTACATTTCACTAAAATGAAACATATTTGGTTAAAATAGATCTTCCAGAAAGACATTTATCCTTCATTTCGAAACACCATGAGATAGAAGAGACACAGTTTCTCTCAGCTGACTTGACTATAGGTGTCTTGTCCCATCTGGAGTTTTAGAGGAGCATAAATATTACACAGTATCATCCAGTAAATGCAGACATCCTTTGTTCCCTGTCAGAGGAAAAATAAATAAAGATCTCCAAAAATTAGCCCAGTGTCTTGGGGGCTTGTGTTGTAGACACAAAATACATATATTTTGAATTCAGATCAAAATATACTGAGGGTAGAAGGAAAATGTATACTCATACCATGACTCAAAAGGGCATCATGTCACAATACCTGGACAGCACAGTTTGAAATCACTCATTATAATCTGTGTGACTGAGATCAGAGCTGGAGATGCCCTGGTCAGCCTGTGCTGGAAGTGAAATGGTGGATGAAGCTTTCTGTCATCAGTGCCTGTGTCTGGGAGAGAGCCAGGCTTGACAGATGTTTTGAGAGATCAGTAGGGATGCAGGAACAAGAACTCTGTGCTGCTCTGTGCAAGGTGCCATTAGGGACCCTGAGATTAGCTCAGTTGGTTAGAGACCGGTGCTAATAACACCAGGGTTGTGGGCTTGATCCCTGTATGGGCCATTCACTTAAGAGTTGGGCTCTGGGAAGTGGCTGGGTCACACCAGTGTGCCCTGAAGACCATGGTGTTTGAAGTGTGTGAGGAGACGTGGCACAAGATGCAATCCACCCTTCCACTGCCTTGGGATAAAGGGTTAACCGGGTCTAAACTCGCCTGCAGAGTCCAGAGCTGGGGGCTGTGCAGGGGCAGTGCCAGGCAGTGACCCCTGGCTGGGCTGTGCTGTGCAGGGAGCTGTGCTTGCAGAGATGATGAATGAATGCACTCCAAGGCAGGAAGGAGATAGACAAATGCTGGCTGCTATCCAGTTGTTAGATACAATCTATTATTTATAGGCATTTTGTGGACATTGTTATTTGTATTTTGTGACATGAAAACAGTGCTCTGGCTGATCTATACTGAGTGCAGCCAGGCTTGTGTTCACTGCACTCCTTTGCAGGCTCTCTGCTGCACTCAATCATAGTGATTTGTCTGTGGAAGAGCAAATATGGTATTTATTATGTACCTGTAATTAATGCTGAGCATTTTCTTCTGCTATTTTTCCTGTTTATTTACATTTCTTTTTAGATCAATTGAAAAAAAAAAAAAAGTCACCGGAGACTTCAGCCGTAGAACTGGTGGAAATAACAGCAAAATTGGTCCACAAATTGTTGAGGTTTATTTTCCTAAATGAGTCTCTACAGGCTTTGAATGACAGTAGCACTTTTAAATTTCATCTGGATGTTTGTAGTACTGAAAGATTTTATCAGTTTTAGGCAAGATCTAAATCAGAAATTGGTTAGAAAAAAAAAAGTATTTTTTTAGTGAGAGATTTGATTTAGGTTTTTTTCAAGGGAATTATTTCTGTCCTGTCCTTTGTAAACTTACATTTGCAGGGTACTTACTTATTTTGCTAAAAATTTAGAATTAGAGAAATTAGAACCAGCTGCATATAGCAATCAAAAGGGTTTTAATTCCTTCCTGAAATGAAGGCTGAGCCTTGGTGTTTAATTGATGACTCGTCTTGATTTCAGTAAGAGTCTTCGCTGACACTCCGAGCATCTGCCTTGGAAATGGCCTCAAATTGCATGAGTGGATGTTTAGATTAGATTTTAGGAAAAATTTCTTTGCTGGAATGGTGGTCAGGCATTGGAACAGGCTGCCCAGGGAAGTGGTGGATTCACTATCCCTGGAAGTGTCTAGAATGCATGGGGGTGTGGCTCTTGGGGCAAGGTTTAGTGGTGGGCTTGGCAGTGCTAGGGTAATGATTGGATTCGATGGTCTTAGAGGGCTTTTACAACCTTAATGATTCTATAGGGACAAAGCACAGGTTCTTTTTTTTTTTTTTTTTTTGAGTTTGCTTGAACTGGTGAGTGGAGTTTAGTCTTTGAGAATAAAAGTAAAAAAAAAATCGTGATTTCAATTTCTAGAACAATCTTCCTTTCCTTTAAAAGTGTATCAAATGACATTGCAATTATCTCTACCTGGCAGAGTTAATTATTTCCATGGAGAGGAAATTCAGGTCACAGGGTGACAGCAGCATTTGCAAATCACCAGGAACTGATGACCATACTTATTTCTGAAACGCACTTAACCAGGGAAAGTGACTCACCAGAGGAGCAGCTTGACAAATTGCACAATATCTAACTAAACAGTCCCCTTTGGAGTCTGCGCACTTCCATGGCAACCAGAATGTGGCAGCCAGGGGAAAATGGAAATTCTTTTAAAATAGTCATCCTTTCTATCCTCTTTTTTCATTTGGGAAAATGCTGAAGGATACAGAGGACTCAGAAGAAGGAAATAACCAACTGAGAGAGTATTGTTGGGAAAATGCAATTTCATCTGTAAAGGAAAAATTAGTCTTTTGAATTTCCATGCTCTGCCATCTGAAAATATCTAAATGCTGCAGAGGTAATGAATGTTTCCTCCACTTATCTGTAAGCCACTTCCTCAGAATGGTTTCCCTATCAGGCATATCTAGTCACTCTCCCACAGCTCTGACTTCAGGCCTTTAGCATTGAGGTTGCTGGGGGACAGCAAGAAATTTACTGAAACTCCCCCCATTGAGTGACAGATTCACTAATCGTTCCACCAGCTGTGTTTAATTCAAGTCATCAAACACTTCATCCACAAGCAGATATATTAAGCTAAAAATATTTTTACCATTTCTTTCTTCAGGACTAAATAAATGTTTCTCCTATTTTTCACTAAAAACTAAGTCAAAAATAGCAGGAAGGAAAGTGCATTGCTCATTTTTTTAATCTCTTAGGGCATTTGAAAGAGGGTAGATTTGGATTAGATGAATAAACTGTTTTGAGGGTAGTGAGGTCCTGGCACAGGGTGCTCAGAGGAGCTGTGGTTGCCCCATCCCTGGAAGTGTCCAAGGCCAGGCTGGACAGGGCTTGGAGCAGCCTGGCATAGTGGAAGGTGTCCCTGTCCATGGCAGGGTGCTTGGAACTGAATGATCTTTAAGATCCCTTCCACCCCAAACCTTTCTATGATTCTATGATCTCTGACATGGCATGTGTTGGTTGTCTTTCTAATGCTGGGCACTGGCTCAGGATCAGGAGTAACACTAAGAATTATAGGGGTGCCTTCGAGACTTACATCCTTCTCCTTGACTTCAGCAGGAGACCCTGTGAGGCTGCAGGGAGTCCCTATTACTCTGACTTGCTGATTTTCAGTCAGTAAGAGAAGCACACCTTCTCTTCTCATTTTCTTTCCTTTTGATAACAAGTTATTCCTGAGCACTTGGCTCACCTGGGGTCTGCAGTCAGGGCTGTGCATGGTTATCTCTCCAATGGCTAGGTCGATTGCCAAGTGTTTTTGTCAAAGAATAAGGATTGTGAGGAGCTGAACGACCTCCATCTGCCTGAAGTTGTGTCCTCTGCAAGGCCACCTGTCACACACTTCTTCAGTGTTGGCACTCCAGAAAAATACTGTAGCTAAGATGGGAAGCCCTGAACATATTTTCACAGGGAAGTCCTGCTTAAATAAGTCTTCCATATGCTGTGCATCACTTTTATCAGCACTGAGATATGTGCACGCTCACTGGATATACAGTCAAATGAGCTTTGAACTCCTCAGTTCAAATTGTTCTGGCTCACAACATGCAAACAACAGCTCACAGCTGGTTTCATCCCCACAGCTGGCCAAAACCTCCTGGCCTTCCACTGGGAGGCTCAGAGTTCTTCCTCCGTTCCACTGGAGTTTGTGATTTATTGTACCTATTCTGCTTCTGTCTCAGATTTCATCCCAGCTGCTTGTCCTGGTAACCGAGGAAACACTGAAAAGTTCAGGAATGCATTCATACACCAAGCAATATCCATTTTAAGACCCCAAAATGGTGAGCAGGTGAAGACAAATTGATTGAAATAGGACAGAGGTACTGTGTTATCCATTGTGAAAGGGATGATGGAGCTGAGTAACTGGGAAAAGCAAAATGTGGAGCATGCTAAAAAATCAGGTCAAAAGCCTCATGTGCTTGGATGGGGTCTGGATTTGAAGAGGGCAGAGCAAGGTGTCACCTCTGAAGTCCTCCATGCTGGTGTCTTGGTCTCTCTTCCATTTTCACATGGAGCAAAGGAGCCAAGTGGCAGCCAGAGACCACTTGATTCTTATCCTCAAATGGCAGGAAAGGGCACAGAGCTCGTGTACACAGCCCTGTCTTTAAGCAGCAGTACAATTTATGGCATTCAATGTATTTAATAAAATCATGCAGTAATTCTGATCAGTGCCTACCCAGAAGAGTTGCTGCTTACCCTTAAATCCAAAGGCTAAGCAGCAATAATCCAATCATGGTAATCATAACTTACTACTTTGATCTTCAGATAAAAGAGTCTATAGAAGTGCAAAAATGTTACATCACCGTTATTTGGACAACTTCAAAGCATGTTATATACACTAATGAATTCTCCCAACAAAGTCTGATGAGAAGTAATAGGAGGCAAATGTGTGAACAGAGGACTAGATAGGAAGGAGAAGATGAGTGAAAGGGAAAAGCAGTAAACATAAATACTTGTACACTGTGTATAGGTGTGAGACATGGTGAAGAGTCCACGAGGGTCCATTGCAGGAGTCAAGTGCATGGGATGCTCTCTCACGGGAGGAATTTTCTCTCTCATTTCGTGAAGCTCAAAATAAGACACAAGATCTCAGGCTGCAGAGAGGAAAACAGAGGGAGAGGGCAGCTTTTCATCTCAGCAGTGCTTCTGAAGCCTTAAAAAAATTAAAAAAAAATCACCAAATGGATCCTAGCAGGTGAAACAGGGGCAGCAGAAACACTGAACATGTTTTCCCTTCACAGTTTGGGAGTTTTAATGTTAAAAGACAGGCACACCTGTGCAGATAAAGCTCTTCTGAAAACACTGTCTGGGGAGAGCAGATTCATTCCTCACCACTTCTACAAGGGATACAGTATGCCCTTGTACAAAAAGGAAAGGCTCAAAAGTGAAACTAGACAAAATCCAACTTGTACAGTCTTGGTGAGGGATCACATTTTAAATTAGAAATGAGAGAGAAAATGAAGGGAATATTTGAAATATTGCTCAGAGTGAAAATCTTCCAGTGCAAAAAATACTCTCCTTCCAGAACAAAGCCTTTCTCTCATCAAATTAGGAAATCTGACAAAAGACAGACAAAAAAAAAAAAAATAGAGAAAAATGAACCAAGGCAAGGCACCCTGGAAGAAGTCTGAACTAGGTTATTGTAGCATTGCCCAGAAGTCTCAGAAGTGGAGCTCTAAATCATGAGCACATGTAGATGGCTAAAGAGGATCTTGGAAAAATGAAGAACTGGTACCATATAATCCAAAACATATTAAATCTTTGGGGAAAAGAAAAAAGGCACTTTTTCATCAAGCAGACTTTGAAGAAGAGACTGTGGGAGAGAATATAGAATCCTGCAACTCAGCAAAGGACATTAGCACAACAGGCCGTTGTTTAAAAAGAAGGATGAATGCTGTTAAATTTGGGGCCACCTGAGGTTGAGGAAGTTCCTGAGTAATGAATCTCCTGGGGCTCTCCAGCAACTGTTTCTGACGAATTTTTATGCTTGTCACCTTGCGAGTTTTTTCTCAGCAAAGAGAATAAATGTCGCCAGAGTGAGAAAAAATATGAGAAGAGCCTTTTTTACGGTGAAATTTTTGCTCAAAGGCATGACAGGAGTCAGGGTTTTTTTTTTTCCCTTGTGGCAAAAGCTGGCAAAACTGCAGAAAAGGAATGTCTGCCTTTCCCCAGAGCTGCCAAGCAGCCCAATGTGACCACGTGTTTCTCAGCAAACCACTATCTAAACACTCATCCCTAAACTACCCTTTTTGCAACACAGAGAGGCACACTGTGCTTCTACTTAAGAGGATGACAGTGTATTTCTTTGTATCTACCTCTTCTGCCTTTCAACTACACTCATTTTTTCTTAGGGTTCCACCTCATCCCTCTCTTCTAGTCCTGTATTTTCAGTGTTTTTAGCAGCCCCCTGGAAGACTTGAGTGTATTATCCTGCAGTTTTAGCAATAACCACCTCATTTCAGCAGCTGGGGATGCTGTGAAGGGATGGCAGGTCCTTCGAGTGATAGACTGACCTCAGTCCTGCAGTTCTGCCCTGTAGGAGTTTTTATCCTGGGTGTCCCTGGGTGGCCCATGGGTCCTGCTGAAGTTGAAGGGGTCTTGCTGCCCATGTCAGTCCATGTTTGCTTGGCATCTACTGCTTCCAACACCATACTGGTTGAGCAGGTGAGTTGTGCTGGTTGTGTATCCACAGGCTTCATCTCGTGTCACTTGAGGACCACAGGAGGGCACAACCTCTAAAGTGCTATTGAATAGATACCTGTTGAGTCACCCCCTGCATAGCTGGGGTGACCATTTGGTGCTGCCTCTGCCTGCTGGTTTGGAGTGTCTCAGGAAGGAGAATTGGGCAAAGAAGCAGATCAGCGATAAATTCCCCCTGGTGGCAAATGTTTCAGACCACCCACCCAGGAGAGGTTGGTAAAAGTGATTCATTCTTTTCTCCCACAGCTGGGAACTGAATTAGGATGAAATAAGCTACCCTGGATCACATAAAGTAGCAGGGCTTCACAAGGAACAAAAAAAACCCCGCTCCTGGATACCAGTCCTCTGATTAGGACGTGTGGTACCCCTGGCCTGTCAAAATGCTAAGTGAATGTCTTGAAAACAGCACGTAGCTGCTCCGTGCAGTCATGCTTATACTTAGCACTGCAGCAATCCGAGCTCCAATGACTGGAGAACCACAAGTGGCATGATGCATTTCTGACTAAGCAGGAAAACTCATTTTAGAGTGAGGTTTTGCCCATTAAAGGGAAAGTGAAGGGAAAAAAAACGTGCCAACATATTCTGCAAAAGAAGAGATGAAACAGTAGGAGAGGGAGCATATACTGCTGTCCAAGGCCATTAGCTTAGGCAGAAAGAAGCAGTAAATAAACTGACTTGTAATTAAAGCCTCACAGATACACATCCTCCTGTTGCATCTGGGGGATTCAGCATATTTGCAGAGAACATGTTCAGCCATTGCAATATTTACACAGCAAGCAACTCCAAGGCCCCTTCTTAAAAGGACTTCTGCTGGGATTCTGTGATCCATATTCCTTCCAGCATGCTGGCTTTGGGGGTCAGATGAACTGGCATGGTTTGCCTGTAACCACGAGAAAGAGCAGATCTCCAGCCCATATACAAAAGTTAAGAATTTTTTACTTTTTTTTTTTTCTTTCATGCAAGAATTAGAGAAATAAAAGCAGGAGAGAAACAACATGGGACTGCCAGTACCTGTGCACCCTCAGCTTCCTCACCCTGACTCACTGGGTAATGTTACCCGCAGGGAATCAAAATTTGCAGCCGTTCGCTCAGTAGAAAAGTTGTGAGGAGCAACGAAGAAGGAATTTGTGCCACTGGGAAAAGTAAATGAGAATGTCAGTAGAAAACATTCTTCTGTATTTTGAAGGGCTTTCCTGACACTTCATGTTAAAGCTCAACACAGCAGCTGGGACTCCAGACTCTTGTACCAGGAGGTAGGGTTCAACAATAAGTAAAAGCAAACTAATATGGCAAGAAATATGGCATGGACAGAGAAACATGGGTTATAATCTCTCCAATTTTGTGACAAGAAGTTGTTAGCTCCTTCAAAACTGTCCATGGCATAGCAGAGCATAAGAGGATAAGAGCTTTGTAGTCTGTACATGATGGATGCACCCAGAGCTGTTCCCAGCTTCACAACCCCACAATGGATTTCTTCCTCTGTCTCTGACTATTGAAAGACTTTTTGAGCAAAGCTGGGGTTCGTGTCAGGGTCAGAGGGGAAAGTGGTGAGACCAATCATGCCAGGGGGTCTGTTACACAGAAAAAGCAAAGCTTTGTACACTGACAAAGTGTAATGTTGAGAATTTGCTTAACATAAGAGCAGAACTGGAGCAAGATCCTTGCAACTAATCCACTACCGAGCTAGACTTCAGATAGAACCATGAAATTGTCTAGATCAGTATCAAATTCACAGAGAGTGATAGTGTTGGAGATCAGAGGCTCTGTGTGGGTAGAAGACCAAAAGTGGGTTTGACCCACAATCAGTAGCACAAGAATAGAAGAGCTTCTCTTTCAACAGTTTTGCATAAATTCATTCAGTGACAAATATGTCAGTTGACTAAGTGAGCCTTTATTAGACTTGAATTTAACAGCAAATCTGGGAAATCCTCCCAAAGCAACTATGGCTTTAGAATCCTGGATTTGCACTTCTAATTAAAACGCTGTCAGTTTATGTGTAATTCTCCATATGAAATGGATTTGGGAAGGGGGAAGGGAGAAGTGGGAGAGAACTGAGATGGTGCTTGAGCAGTTTTTCAATGAGGTTTACTTCATATATTTTCTGATAGTCTTGTTAATGTTTTTGCAGAAATGTATTATGCTCCTCTAATAAGATGGCAAAACAGAGGTAAATTCCTGTCAGCTTTCCCTACCTTCCAAGGGGGATAAGATCAAAGAGAAAAGTGTTTGATCAAGGATTGCATTTTGTTTAAAAAAAGGAGATTATTGTTGCATGATTTTCTTTTTCTGTGAAGAATCCATCAATGTTAAGGCTGAAACATTAAAACAAATCTCTTTGTGGGAACAAAGGGAAGTTACATCTCTTTCCTGTTTCTGCTGTCAAAATGCAGTCGGTTTTGCAATGAAAGGTTTTTAAAAAGTCATCTAAGTAACAAAATTACTGTTTTCAGCTTGGTCATCTGCAGTTTTTTCATTAGGCAGATACGAAATAGCACATTTCAGAATTGTCTTTTAAATTATATATGTAGTAGGTAACGATTTAATGTATTGTAAAAGCTGAAAGAAAACTATTTGCAATGAGAAAGCAGAAACAAAATTTTTTACCATGTCAAAATTATACCATTTAGCCTTTCAGAAATTAAACTTTGAGTAACTGAAGAAGGCAAATTTGGAAAAACCCAAACCAACCATTTTTGAAGTGCTACTTTTAGAGGACATTTGTGACCATTATCTTTACATTCCAATTGAGAATACTAAGGTTTGTTTACAATTTTAGTTTTTCACTGTGCTGAAATCCTGGTTCTCAGCCAGCTCGAATTTTAAGTAGATTGTGCTCTGTGGGTAATGAGGACAGAGTATTTACTACTTACTCCTGCAAGGGTAATGTTTGAAAGGAGCATCCTGTTCTTGCCACTGTTTTGTGAGGGGCAGGCAAGGTCAGGGAGAAGAGTGGGAATAGGTGTGTGATTTTACACAGCATGGGCAGGGATAGAAGAGGAAACCAAGATATCTTCAGATTTTGTAGGAAAGAAGAGTCCAGGTGCAGAAGGAATAACACAGGTTGAAGAATGTACAGACATTTTAGCCCTTTCTTAATCCCAGAATTAGCTGTTCATTAAAGCCTCTTTCACCATTATCCTTGTTTATTTTAGCCCAATTTTTTTTTTTTTTTTAGATCCTGCTATTTAAAAGTATTACTGTGATAATGAACATGAATAAATCCAGAGGTCAAATAGACAGATCCAAACATCCAAACCTTAGCTTATCTTTAAAGTACCAACCGGTGTGCTCCATCTCATCTTAGCTCTGCAGAGGACTGAGTTACTAACTCGTTAGCAGAGAGCTGATTGCCTTCATGTTATGCTTGAACAAGTATGGGGACACAAAAATTCGTGCAAGAGGATTTAAACCCCAGACTGCCCATTAGTGAAGAGAAATGAACTGGAGCTAGGGCTCAAGCTGCAGAACATTTGTTAGTCAAGTGGAAGGTCATTTTCTGTTACCTAACTCCAGAGTGAAATTTTCAAAACCTCCAAGAGACTTAAAAGTACGAGATCTTCCTACTCCTCTGTGACTGCTCTTACTAGAGCATCAACATAATTCTAAGTCCCACTGGTTTTTGACCAGGGTTTTATCTCCCTAATGTTGAAGAAACTTCTAGAAATGGGAGATTAGCTCCTAAATTACAAAGGTACTTTTGCAAATGTGTCCCATGACGGAGGCACTGCTGTTCTCCTGCTTGGTCTAGAGAAGCAGCAGAACAAGATGGTAATGGATATTGTCTTTCCAAGCACTTGCCATGGTGAGCAGTAAGAGGCATTGTCTCAGAGTCTAAACAGACAGTATGATCAGCCTGAGAAATCCAGCTTGTTCTGTTCAACCTGTGTGCACGGCCCTTGAGCTGTAGAGGTGTCACATGAGACCACATCTGCTTGTGTGATGTTTAATATGATTGTTACTATATTCTTTATTGTACTGCTGTGTCCTCACAGAGCCTTCATCACTGGCCAGCTCTCCTTTGTGTTAAATGCTGCACAACCATGGAGCCAAAGGATAATGTCCTATAGAGCCCATATGCTGAGTGTTTGCTGTGTGTTTACAGCAGTTTTGATTCACAGCTTCTAGCTCCAAGTTAATCCAGCAATGAGGGCAAACATTGCCCACTAGCAGTGTCTGCAACAAAACATCATGCACACAAAGCCCCAGCCATGCTGGCAGAGCCATCAAGCTGCTGATCTCCTCTCCTTTCCTCCACGGTCTGTGAGAGAGAGCACTCCCCTCCTCACAGCACGGGGAGGAATGACCAGCACCAGCAGCAGACACAGCCCAGATGATGCATCCTGTCCCATCTGTTTCCTAGGGGAAATAGCCCTCCTTCCCTCTTGCCCCAGCCTTCCTTGCTACCTCCCAGGTTCAATACCCTATAGTTACTTTTCCATGCTGTAAATGCCAGGTGTGGAGCTGGGAAGCATAAGCCATCTGCAGCTGACTGCAGGCAGCCCCTCTGGGATTAGCTGGTAATGATTATCACCAGGATATCGAGGCTCTAGAGGCAGGAATTGGGCTGACTGGCACTGAAGGAATTGAAACAAGTCGCAGAAATATCCCAGCTTCATCAGGAAGGAAAGGCTGTATAATTTGCAGCTGGAGATGAATGTGATTATTTACCATGCAAATGGATTTTGCCAGCTCAAAGTGGCCTTCATCAGCAGAGATTGTTGTATTTGACATTATCTGGTTACTTTTGTTTAGTGCCTCTGTGCCTTTTCTGAGCGCTTCCTTCCCCGAGCACACATCATCTAGACTAATTTTTTCCTCTTCTTCATCAATCTGAAGATGTGTGAGTTGAATCCATAGCTGCCTCCCTCCCCTATCCCTCTCCAAATATGAAACAAAAGGTAAAGTAGCTGTGCTGACAGTCCTGCAGGCTGGGCATTCTCTGCAGATGGGAAGTATGAGGTTCATATTTATCTCATGTAACTTTAGCCCTTAGCTGGACTGGGATATCTCTGTTGCCATCTGATAAACCATTTTTCTCCGCGTTCCTCAGATCAGCAGAAAGGCAATAGAGACATGATCCCCCATGGAGAAATAAATGGTGTTTCTCACAGGCAGGTGCTCTTTAGTCAGGCTGTCTGGCTTTATCAAATAACATTGTGTGTTTCCTTCTGTCTGGGACAGTGCTTTGCATCTAGAGAAGGAGCATATAAATAATTTAGATAGAATGCATGAACACTACACATCATTCTAAGATTGTCTTCCACTCTTAAAATTATTTGAAAAGATTCTAGTATAAATTAATGCCTGCTTGACTTATTTGCCTCTATAGCTATTGAATGGTTACAGTTAACAGGCTATTTGATTGCAGCCAGTGCAAAATACCTAGCTTTTAAAGCATTATTATGAACATCTTGTCTAACCATCTGCTGAATACAAAACCAGAGAATGTCAGTAGGCAAATTATTCATTGAGACCGTAGCTCCTCTCTGAGCTTCAGTATGTCTTACAGAAAAACACAGAGGTTGTTTTTTTAAACTTCAGGTGATGGAGGATCTGAGTGAGTGATCACAGGCTGTGCTGTGTGTCTGTTCTGGTTCCATGCTGGTGCTCCTCCCTGCCAGGAGTACAGGGTACAACACAAGCCTCATCAGAGATGCTGTTGATGGGCACTGCCCTGCCCAGCTAAACTTTCTCATAGTTGTGTCTATATCTTTTTATTGATATTACTATATACCCTGAAAGGAATTGAAAATCAAAGCAAGTTCAATTGGTTTATTGGTAACTTTTTTTTTCTTCACTGTGCATTTTCTATCCCTGCCCTAATTACACTGACACCTTGAAAAGTAAATTAAGAACTGAGACAGACCTTTGGCTTCCCTGGAAGTGTCTGGAGAACGTGACTTTGGGTAAATGGCCAGATAAATGATGGGCCTGCAGGAGCAAGCTGCTTCTTTTGGACCTTCACTCTCTTCCTGTTTGACTCTCCCCTCTCTGCCCAGGTCTCTCTCTGGCCGCATAGTCGGTGGCGTCTGGTGGTTCTTCACCTTGATCATCATATCCTCCTACACAGCTAACCTGGCTGCCTTCCT
The DNA here is from genome assembly GCA_035221455.1 of Xenops minutus. Lineage (NCBI taxonomy): Eukaryota > Metazoa > Chordata > Aves > Passeriformes > Furnariidae > Xenops > Xenops minutus. The sequence goes on from JAWWEE010000025.1 coordinate 12,508,831, forward strand.
CACTGTGGAGAGGATGGTTTCCCCCATTGAGAGTGCAGAGGACTTGGCCAAGCAGACAGAAATCGCCTATGGGACCCTGGAAGCTGGCTCCACTAAGGAATTTTTTAGGGTAAAAAGGAAACTTTAATGCAAACATTTTTCTTAGCCTCTTGTTTGACAAGTCCTCCAGGCCTGTCCTCTGTCATCCTCAGCTCCGCTCTGTTTTTTTCTCTTGCTTCCCCTCATCATGTTATGACCTGCCAGAAGACTGGCAGTGACTCCAGTACACAAGATATTCTGTAATTGTGAACACAAATATGGAATATCTGTGTGCTTTCCCACGTTACCAAGGAGCTTCTCTGAGCAACTCCAAAAGAAACCATCTCCTGATTTCCAGCTTGGCTTGCCCTTTGTTTGATCCGCAAAATCACTCTGTACACAAATATGTGGCAGAAATCAGGGTTTGATCTGGGCCCTGGTGCAGAAGTGGCAGGAGGTTCATTAACATCCTTTTCCCCCTTTTGCCTTCCTTGGCCCATCTGATATGTGGGTGTGTGTTCAGTCCAAGCTGGAAATCCCAGGGGGCACCCAAACCTCTGTTAACACTTCTGTTGGGTTTCTGCCGTCCTACGCAGCGATCCAAAATAGCAGTGTTTGAGAAGATGTGGACATACATGAAGTCAGCCGAGCCCTCCGTTTTTGTGAGGACGACGGAAGAGGGGATGATCCGGGTGAGGAAGTCCAAAGGGAAGTATGCATACCTCTTGGAGTCCACGATGAACGAGTACATCGAGCAGCGGAAGCCCTGCGACACCATGAAGGTGGGAGGTAACTTGGACTCCAAAGGCTATGGTATTGCAACGCCAAAGGGGTCTGCACTGAGGTAAGTAGCCTGGATTTGCTTCCTTTTGCCAAACCACCCAGCAAATCAATGTATGCACACAGTTCAATCTCCATTGCCATGTTAATCACAAAAGCTTGAGCAAGGAGGTGGGGGAGGTGGAGGAAAAGGGGTGTGAAAACTCAGTGTAATGTGCAGGGAAGTAAAATGCCCAGCTCCCGCTGAGCAGCAATGGGAGCATTTAATTCTTCAAGCCCTGCATTTGGAAACTGGATCCTCGCCGATCCCCTTGCTATGAATGTGTCTGCTGTATGAGGTGATGGCAGGGGGCTGCTGTGGTGTAACCATTGGTTTCACAGAGCATTATCCAGAAGGGACGCTCATCCTGTGCCATGTGAACTGCACAGCTTTGCAGAGTATGGGATTACCCTGGCTTGGATCCATGCTTGCAGAGGGAGTTCTTATGGGGAAAGCATTTTAGTGTTCCCTAAAATGAAATGCTGTTTGGAAGAGGTGGAAAGCCTATTTTGAAAAACCCTGCAAAGGGTGGGCATTTTCATTCACTGAGTCAATTCAGATCCTGGCAAGTGCCAAATTTATGGCAAGTCCAAAGGGGCACAAACACTGTATTTCTAAGCCCAGACCCACAGATGTCACATGCCTTTGCTCGCTGTTCTGTGAAATATCTTCAGAGACGTTCCTTTACAAAGAAAAATCTTTTAGAGCCCAGATCCAGATCTTAGGAGCAGAGCTTAGGCACTGCACACTGCCATGCTCCTGCACGTGAGCTGCCCCCTGCAAAGTGCATCATGAAAACTGGCCTGCTCAGAGCAGGATTACCATAGTCCACAAACTGGGATGGTAATCCACATCAGAAGTGTGTTCCTTTTGGCAGCAGTCATGCAAGTTCCTCAAATTACAATCATGAGGAAAGTAAGTTGTAAGGATTTAGTAGATTCTCAGGAGCTATAGCTTTAAGTGATCAGAATGATGCTCCAACTGATTTAGTTACTTACTGAGCTATTTATTAATTAAAACATGCTGATCAGAAGCATATATGTGACCTTATACTTGTTTGCTAACACAACCCAATGCAGAGACATCTAATCCATGATCTCTGGGTTATTAGAAACCAGATGAGCATTTGCTGAAGGATTTGTCCAATTACAAAGCTCCCGAGACAAAGCCACTTCCAGGAATCAAAGATGTATCAGCTGTTAGTGGAGGAGGCCCAAGGATTTTGATTACTACATTTCTTAAGTCAGCTCATATTAGATTCAGCACTTCCCATATCAGCAGTATCTTTAGAGAAGCTGATGTGACCTTCAGGTGACAACCTGCATCACCAGTTGCAGACAGCCCAGAAGGCAATTCTTGAATCCCCTGTGGTTCAGGCTCTGAAATGACTCAGAGTCCTCCAAATGAAGGTGGGCATATTCTCACAGCTTTGAGATGCTTTCTGTTACACACTCTCCAATGTTTGTTTTCAGTCTTGCAAATATGGAAATTAGGATACAGGCTGATTCTGTTTATTTATTTATTTATTTATTTAAACATCAGTCTTGTATCCTAATTTTGATATGACAAAAACAAACAAAGAGGAACATCCTACCTGTCTTGTAATTTTAGGCATGTGAAGGAGCCATTTTCATACTTCTAAGAAAAATAAATTACAACAAAGAAAGTTGCATCAATCATTCTACTTTTGCATTTCTAAACATCCCTCTGCTAGTCATGATTCCAAAAATTCCTAACATTTCTTTCTGTATCCTCTTTTTCATCCTGGCTGCATGTAGAACAAAATTCTTATGGGCCTAATGGCAAAGGAGGAATGCTTGACTTTCCATCTGATGGTGTTTCTTTGGAACAGTTCCTGTCCGTTTTTGTCCCATTATGTTTGTTTTGTTCCTGTTGTTTTAATTGTTTTAATATTAGTAGTTCCCTACATTCATCATGTAGTGTCTGTTTTCCCCTTGGGGTCCTGCACATGAGAGGTTGCCCTGAGCAAGGTGACGTTCATGAGGCATCTGTACAGCATGGTCAGCCTGTTTCTTACTCAGTCTCCATCTTCACTCACTTCTCTCCACGGAATAAAAGTTCTGAGCCAGGTTTGGAGGAGGTTTGTGACCCAGGTCTGTCTTAGGGTGTGTTTTAGAAGCTGGGTGTTTCAGCTAGACCAGTTTTCCTGCATTTAGGAAGCTGGTTAGGAAAGGATCCTACAGAGATGCTACATGAGCATCCACCATATATTTTCTTGCTTCTACATAGGAGCACAATGCCCAGATTTTGCCACAGATGAATGAAAACAAGGTTGAAAATCCAGAAATAATTCTATATGTGGTAGCAGGTGTCAACATCCCTCTTGGGACACCACTTTGGTCTCTTGGGCTGCTAAAATAACTTACTCCTTCCTCCTAGGAGAATCTGGGTTTGAGTGTCTTTTGGACTTGGATGTTAAAATTTAGTTGGAATTTAGGCCCTTCTCTGAGAAGGGCTATGATGGGAGGGTAGAAATTGCACCTTTCACCACCAGTGAGTTCAAGCTGTGATTCTGCCTGACATGAGATAGTCATCCTGCTGCAAAACACACCCATTCATACAGCAGGAGATCTTTTCTACTATTGGACAAGTGGTCAAAAAGAGGGGGAAAAGACAAATTATCCAAAACAGGGGAAGGAAAACCCAAGAAATCCTATGTGGGTCTGGACTCAAGGAATAGAGAGAATTTTGAGATGGAGATCTGTGAGGGGAAGTTCTATATTGAAATTAAAGTTCTATAAAATAGAAGTCAGTTTTCCTGGGGTCTGTGAATAAACACAAAATGTTCCCTAGTAAAAACCCACCCTCTTTCAGGACCCCAGACCTCTCAGTCTGTTGTTAATAGACACTCAAGATGAAGTACAGATTGTTCTGTGTGCTCCCCAGGAGCTGAAGGGAGAGACAAGTAACTGAAATGAAGCTTCCTAGGAAAGAAAACACATGGCCCCAAAATTCATATGGCTGATAATGTGCTCAGGGAGACTTCAATGCATTTAGTTTAGCACCTTGTACCACATAGAAGCTGCAATGTACTTTGGTTCATTAGTTAACTAATTTTTCACAGATGGTTCAGGCATCAGAGTGCTAAGTAACCTGTATTCTGTTTTAGAAGACAGAATAATTATGATTCACTTAGTGTCAAATTCTTTTTGGATCTACACTCACATGTTTCCATTGGCTTTAGACGCAACCAAAGTCAGGCTCTGACCACAATACTGCTAGAGTAAGAGAGGGAGAATATTGAGCCATCTTCAAATCTACACCTTTGCCTTCTCTTGGACTGGTAGCAAGTTTGACTGCATCTGGATTTTGCTTTTTGAAGGCTGGATTCTGCCTGAAGGAGGCTCCCAGTCCTTGTGAAGGCTTCAGTGCTCGGATGGAATCCCAACAGGCAGAGCCATCGCGGG